>JAGFPH010001518.1:54243-82095 GCA_018207615.1 Philaenus spumarius | reverse complement strand
CGATAATGGAGGAACTCCGAAACGCGTCGACAAACTTAAGTGAAAGTGTTACGTTAGGATTGGCAGAAAATTGTACTGAAACTCATTTCATGGATCCTAGCAGATATAATTTGTATAATAACTTATATTTTTGATGTATAAATCATTAACCGAAAAACCTTCCTAGCTTGCGATTCAAACGGCTTCATTATCACTTTTATATTTTGTAATCTATGGTGCACTTGGGATGACATCCTTTGGTTAATCATTTGTTATTAAATATTTCTTCATTTAAAAGAAAATGCAATTTATACTTATTTTAAAAAAGGTTGAAAAGTATTACATTTACAACCACCGGTTATTGAAATTCGTTTGGAATGAAATACATTTGTTTAGATACAAATCGAATATGCCAACAAATCACATTGCTAAAAAAAACTTCTTAACACAATATTTCCCTAAATTAACCCTCAACTGGTAACGTGGCAAGTTGTTACAAATTTGATAACGTGGGGTCTTTCAGACCCCCAACTCGTTTTTATTGCTTTTAGTAAAATTAATTAATTTTAAAGGCTAATTTAGCTAAAGGTATTTCATAATAACTCCTTTTATGGTACAAAAGTCTTGTATTTTTTTTAATGTTTACCAATTCACAATTTTTTTACAACATTCATTTTTCTACTTGAAATTTACTACGTTTTTATGTAAAAAGGGAAAAAACACAAATTTGTCCTAGTAAAAGTATTATGTATTAGAAAACACAAAATGTCCTTTTTTAATATATAGGCCTACATTTTTAGGTAGAAATTTATCATAAAAACACTCAAATCACACACACAGAATGTCAGTAGTCAGGTTCCTAGGTCAAATCAGATTCTAGGCAAGAATCACAGGTAGTCTTCATATGTTTAGTGCACGTATGCTTGTGGCACTTGAAACATGTGGTCTTTATCTTTACATATTTTTTTCTTGGACATACTGTGCACCTAGATCTTTGTCCAGGAACATTAAAAGCAGCAGGAACGTTCGCAAAATAATTTTGACTTTTTTGGCTGCTATTTCCCGTATCGCCTTCGGCAAGCGTTTCATTGTAGCTCTTGCTTGTATTTGTTCTGCATCTAAGGCTAAGCCCAATTCTTGCAGGAATTTTTTGCGGTTCATATTACTTTGAAGAAAGTTTCCTTGAAGCACTGCATGGCTGTTTATCCCTGCAATATCTAAAATTCTAAAGAACAGTGTTAGATGCCAGCGGTTGGTTTTCCTGGCTGTAGAGTAAGTTGTGCACAACTTGTCCACTACATCCACTCCACCTTTGGTTATTATAAAAGGTGATAATCTCAGGTTTTTGTCCATCACCCGTTCCCTCATCAATTTTGTCGACTTCCAAGTACATAGTCGATAATAGCACATTTTTTTTTTTTTTGGAACATACTATGGTTTTATCTTTCTGGTATGTGAACACAGAAAACTTCAATGGCCTCTTATGTGCAAGTAACTCTTGAGGCAATTATTCCTTTTTGTTTTTTATTTACAGTTCCTACCAGCGTTACACGTTGTGCCAACAACTTGTCCGCTAAGGGAAAACTGGTGAACCAATTGTCTGTGCTTGGGTTTCTATCCGAACCATGAATCAACATGAATCGGTAGAGTCAGAAGCATCGTTACATCAAGTGTACTATTTGATACATTGAATGGCCCATCATTCTGTTTTCCTACATAGACCTCAGAATTAAGAACGTACCATGTTCTAGCATCTATCAAAGTAAACACTTTCAGGCCATACTTGGCCGGTTTACTAAATTTGTGGTCACGGAAAACTGTAACGTAAATGGTAACGTGGGGGTCTAGCGACACCCCAAGCACTTTTTAAGGTTATGTTGAACAAACAAACACACACAGCTAAGTGACTCAACTATGTACTGGACGCTCCCAAGGTCAAAGGAAGGTACTGAGAGTGACAGAACTTCTGCCAACCACAGAAAATACTTTTTTAGTGGTGGGGTCTTTCTACACCCCACGTTACCAATTGAGGGTTAATGCAATCAATAAGTACATAGGTAAATACATATATAAAATAATAATAATCTAGCTTGATTAATGACAACAAATCATTTTCAAAAATGTTAAAATAACACAAACTTTTTACAAACATACTTTTATTGAAGTTGTGACGAGTTACTAGTAACATATTATATCTGAGGACAGTGGCAGATCTACCATTTGGGCTAACGGGCTTAAGCCCCCCCTTGGGCTCCTAAACTTAAACTAGATAAAACAGACTCACGGCAAAAAAAAAACTATATATAAAACAATTTTAGAAAAACTGTAAATTAATTAATTGTTGTGCGGTAGTTTGACCTACACATTACTTTAAATGGGCTTACTTTTAATTTTGCAGTATAATTTAAACAGTAAAACTGGTGAAAAGATGGAACACTTTTTCGAGACTTCGGCTCGTCCGGACAAAACACACGAATTGAAACTATGACTTTTTAACCCTCAAACATTTTTTCCCGTACCCAACAACATATAAAACGATACCCCACACAGAATTTTCAAAATGTTGACACAATATTTAAAAAAACATTGACCAAAAAACGTACGACTTTTAAACTCTCAAAATCAGTTTTCCCGTACCTAAAAACATATAAAACATACCCCACACTGTGTTTTCATAATTTTGACCCAATAATTTCAAAATGTTTACCCAAAAACGTGTCCCCGACGCGCTACGATTCACGCTAGAAAGTTCAAAAGCTTTTCAACTCTCCGCAATAAAATTAAGAATGTTTTGGTACCATCAGAAGTTTTCTACGACGTCTATGAGTGCTTCTATCGTGTATACAGGAAAACAGACACAAAAAATTACCGCATGATTTCAATACTTCGGCATTCTAATGCAAGCCAAAGTAATTAATAATTGTTATGTACCGGTAACATAAAAGTAGGTTTTAGTCCTAATTCGAATTCAAATAAATTAACCATTGTATTGGAACTATGAGCCAGTAACCACTGCAACGGCAGAGAGGAGCTTTTCAGTTTTTAGACGCTTGAAGACGTACCTGAGGAGCACTATGGGAGATTCCCGACTCAACTACCTGGCCTTAGCCAATGGGTCGTATTCATAAAAAAGAGGTTAACCTTGTACTTGCCTAATTTGAAGGAAATCATTCCATTTGTATGTATAATAAATTGAAGTAAACCCTTTTACTTTTCGAGTATAAGGTAATCCTTCAAAGTTGAAGGAAATTCATAATCTGTACCTTTTACTTTAAATATAAAACATATCATTAAAAAATTATGAGGTTAGTCAGTAGAAGCCTCACCTCTGTAGTGAGAGGGGTTTTCCGCGATGTTCAGCGCGATGGCAGATGTTGTGGTTGTGAGGGATGTGAAACATTATAAGCCCCGCTTACCTACGTAACAATTGTTCGAGATTTTAAAGTGTTATACCGTTTTGAAGAAGAAAATCTACAATGGCTTGCGGACAGGAGGTTTTTAGGTAAAAGCGAAGAAACTCGGGGAGGTGCATTGTCCTCTGTTCTTTCAAAAAGGTATCGGCCAAGGACTTGGTGTTAAACAAGCTACGGTGACTCGGACTGTCAATGTAGTAGTTGACAGTATAATTGCGCATGCAAATGAATAGATAAAGCTTCCAACTACCAACACTGAAATAACAGAGGCAAAACAGTTATGGCAAACTAAAAAATTATATATGGCAGCTATTGGTGTTGTTGATTGTACCCACGCCACGTAGGGATACCAAAACCAAAACTCCATGGAGATAAATACATTAGTCGAAAAGGTAAATGTGGTACTCTAAATGTTCAAGCCACTCGTGATGCTGAGAAATGTTCATTAGTGTAAATGTTAGTTGGCCTGGATCCGTGCACGACTCCAGGATATGGAAAAATTCACAAGTGGCATTACAAATAAGAAATAAAGGCAATGTTGTGCTAATTGGTGATGACGGATATGGGGGATGCCTCATGACTCCACTTAGAAATCCTAACCCTCGTGCAGAGGTTAATTATAACAAGCTTTTAACAAAAGAGAGAGTAATAATAGAACGATGTTTTGGCCAACTGAAGCGCCGCTTTCCTATCTTACAATAGGTTTGTCGAGTGAAATTGGAAAATGTACCATAGATAATCGTTACCTGTGTTGTGCTCCATAACGTTGCAAAAACTTTGGCCTGATTTTGAACTAGCTGAAGAAGTATCAGAAGAAGATGAAGAAAACCATGACGTTAATAATAATGACGAACTAGCTCTTCGCCGTCAAGGACAACAAATTAGAATACGCTCTAGCATGTTGCTCAGGCCTCAGACGAGCTAACCTTTTACTTGTGCTTAGAGGATATCCACGCAAGTATAAGGTAATCATTATGAATACGGAAAAAAGGAAATGCTTATACTTCTACCTTATACTTTAAATCATAACCTTATACTTCTACCTTATATTTGGGAGGATATCCTTCGTTTTTATGAATACGACCCAATATCTTAAAAGAGAGAGAAATTGACGTTGAAAATGTTATAGGGGTCTAAATGTGTTTTGTCAAACAAAATCTAGACGTATGATAATTGAAAATTGGGAGTGTGATTGAACATTTAAAAACAATAAATAAGAAACATACTCGTATTTTTATGTTTGTGATTTTTTTTAATAAATAAATAACATTGCTGTATTAACAGTAACATGTGTAACAGAGGTTTTTAAATTTATTTATGTGTTAATAATTATAAAGTGCAATGAACAGAATTTATTTCTGACTAAGCACAAAGATATAAGTCAGTTGAATTTATATTTGAAATTGCTTTTGTGTTGTTTGCTGCTTAACGTCTTGGGGTATAACTCGTCAGGTTTCATGTGAGCTGTCACCATCGCGTGAGGGGAGGTACAAGGTTGTAGTTTGAGGCCGCGTGGGGACTGACAGAGACATTGTAGAGGAAACAGGAGCCTAACAACACACGAAACAGATCGAGACTGCCGCTACCTCCACCACCTTATTGACGCCCAAGGCGTATTAAAGAAGGTGTGTGCATGCGCAGCTTCTCCCTCTACTACAGCCTACCCGTGACGTAGAATGCTACAGTCGGAGCTCCAGTCTAGACTCCTTTGCCATATTTACCGTCGAAACCTGTACGACCTTCAAGCTTTTTTGACTTCAAATTAAGTTATTAATTATAGGCAACATAGTGTATTATTGTAATAACATTTCTTATAATTAATAACCATTAATTATAATTCCTTTTTGTGCCGTGTTTGGCTGCGGTAACTCAAACAAAAAAGACAGCTTTTTACGAGTAAGGTTTCATCGATTCCCAAGAAATGTTGATCTACGAAATAAAAAGCTACACTATCCCTGATTAACATAACTTATAATTCATTTTAATAAAAACATTTTGTATTTCAATATTTGTAAATTTAGTCGGAGAAAATCTTAGGTTAGACCTAGAATGATAAACCAACACATGTATTTACATTCATTACCACAGCGACCAATTGAATAAAATGATTGTTTGCTCCAATATTTCCATTAACAGCTGATTTCATACTTTGAAGCAATTGTTTGTATTTTAGGTTAGGTTAGGTTTTTATTAAAGTATAGACCTGAGCCTTGTTGGTTCTTTTAACCTTTATTATAACTGCTGTTATAAAATATACGAAAATTTTGATTTGAACATTTAACATTATTTACCATCTTAGCTTTGGGGTTATTATGAATCCTAAACAATTATTATAAGGAAAACATAAAATGATTATGTGTTAGAAGGTTCCAACGAGGTTGGCGTGCGGAGCACGCAGGGGTTTCCCCTATTTTTGCATATGTTGGATTTATAACTAAAAAATTGTGTAGTATTTTTCTAAAACCCTTACTTTTGAAACTTTGGTTTACCAATTTGGATTTGTTTTCTTTTGAAACGCAAAAATAGTTAGAGAAATTTGTTTAAATATTTTGTTTACATAGCAATGTTCTCCATACTTTCCTGAACAAAAAAATGTATAATAGTGTACACTTTACTTGAATAGGATACATTCTATCTAAGTGATAACGACAAGTGTACAAGCAGTAAAAAAGTGCCTGACGCTTAGACGGTTAAAACATATATTTTTAGAGTATAAAAATTGTTTTATGTTCGAAGTAGACAGAATTTAAGCCGTAACTGAAATGCTGTTGTAGGTCATTAAATAATTTTAAAGTCTAACAAAAATAAAATATTGGTGGTACAAATTATTTTATTTATTTGATGTATAACTCTTTTTAAAAAAATATATAGACCTAAAATATGCTAAATACAATTTCAATTTAAAAAATTATTACAAAACTATTTTAGTACAGTAAAAAAAATTAAATATTTGTTAGTAATCAAATTTACGATACATAAGTAATCCCGTGACAAATAAGTAATCTAGGGTTAATAGTGAAATAAAACTCAATGTTGTATTCACCACGACTTTTTAATTATCACCTACACTACTATTTTTTAATTATTTAATTGATAATTAGTTTATATTAATTTTTATTTATTACTAGCTGACCCGGCAATGCTTTGCTATTGCTTAATTTGAAACTTTGAAATCCTGTAATTCGTATCCCTGAGGGCCGATGTAAATTATAATGGGATTCTGCTCATTGCTTGATTTACCTAACCTAAAATTATATTCAGTTTTTGATCCAAATCAGTTGTTGATCAAAATCAGCTGTTGATCAAAATCAGCTGTTTTAAGCTTTTCATACGAACAGCTGTTTCTGATAAAATCAAAAGAAATATTTCTTCTTCTTCCTTAAGATTGACCTTCCATAAGATTAACATTGAAACTTTGAGGGCCACTGGGGCGTAGCCCTAGTGTCCTAGGACTTTGGTAAATGGCCTAAAACCTTCCCAGGGTTAACCTGTGTTACTATGCAAAATTTCAAAGCAATCGGATGGACGGTTTGGTAACGCATAAAGGACAAACATACAGACAAACGTACAAACATACATTGAATTTTATATATACATACTGTCCCAAAAGTCCCGGACCGGTTTAATAACTCCGAAACGAAACTAGCTACAGTAATAATATTTCAGACATGACTCCTGGCTACAAAAAACTATTTTTTGAGTTGTTAGTCACTATTGCCCCTGCCCCCAAATATCAAATTTGGGGGGTTGCCCCAAATTTTTAAATGTAAACCCCTATCGAGTGACCCATCATTTTAAAGGTCTCATTGAGTTAAACACAACAGCGCAAACCCGAGGTCGATATCTTGCTCCTGTCAAAAATGGCTGACATTTTAGTGTTTCTTATGGTCATGTAATTTAAAATTGAACATTTTGTATCGTATACAAAGTAAACACATTTACAGGTTTAAGATATTTTACTTTTTCAGTTGTAATAAACACCGGTGGTCCTTTAACAATTGTAAATAGATAACATTTTTGGACTCTCCTACTTTAAGTTCGTTATGACATGCCTTAATCCTTATCATTGTTGGAAAACCCCCATTTGGACAGGAGCAAGATATTGACCTCAGATTTGCGCTGTTGTGTTTAACTCAATGAGACCTTTAAAATGATGGGTCACTCGATAGGGGTTTACATTTAAAAATTTGGGGCAACCCCCCCAAATTTGGTTTTTGGGGGCAGGGGGAATAGTGACTAACAACTCAAAAAATAGTTTTTTGTAGCCAGGAGTAATGTCTGAAATATTATTACTGTAGCTAGTTTCGTTTAGGAGTTATTAAACCGGTCCGGGACTTTTGGGACAGTCTGTATAGATTTATCCTTGGGTAGGCTAACAAAACAATCACAGTTTTAGATAATTTCAATTTTTGAAAAGTAAATTTAGTAGCCTACTAGTAATAGTAGGCCTAGTAAACAAAACAAAACCAATAAACTTTAAAAATCACCATTTATTGATGGTGAAAGGGTTTACCCTATAGAGCTACTTAAATTTGTCAACTCTTTAAAAAATCATATTTATATATTAAACAAAATTTACCTGTTTACAACAATGTGAATAATAAATAACGAAGAGAAATGAGAACTAATAACAAATTAGATTAGAGTACATTCAATTACCGAAAGAAGCGAGTAACTATGGTTCTGATTACAATCTTATTATGTAGGACAGCTATAACTTTCATAAAACAAATTGATGTCAGTATTTACTACATTTTATTCTCTACATTTCTATGTCTTTGAATGCCTCCCGAAAGTAATAGTTAAAAACTTCCTCACTTAGGGTAGTTTTTATGTCATTCAAACACGTATATTATATTTAGGCTTGTTTAAAAATTATACGCCTAGAAATATTTGACCATGGACATAGATCATTTTAATGCTCACTTTATTACCTTTCCATCGATACCAAAAACATAATTTTTAGACAACCATAAAGTATTTAATTCGCAGCTTGAGCAAAAGCTTACAATTGCGCTCGGAACTACTGGTTCAGAGTGTAGCACGTGACGTAGCTGCGCGGACCGGACGAGTTTACGCTCCTCGATGCACACACTTTCTTTAATACGCCTTGATTGACGCCTAGTCCCATTGCGCATCCAAACTCCACAGCTCACATGAAAACTGTCCACTTATACTGTTACGTTCAGGTACAAATGAAGATGAAGCATTAGAGTAATTACGTTACTAGTAGTTCTGTAAACAGTAGACCTCGCTCGTTGAAATAACAAATGTGGTTTTGAGCTTAGGTTAAAAATAGTGTGCAAGTAATAAAGTAGAAGGTTTAGCCAGTGAAAATTATTTTGCAATTTATTTGTGTTCGACTCTAAAACTGTGTGGTGCAACAAAGAAACAAAATTAATAAGATAATGTAGTTGGTAAAGGACTACAACTCAGTAAATCCGACGCAACGCCAATCGGGCTCCTTATCTCGCCACCCCCTCCACAACTCCAGTAACAGCGGCCACACTGATGTAACGCAAGAAAGAGCAAGACAGCAGTTAGAGCTTTCTCTCTCCCTCTCCAGAAAATTATAAGGTGTTCTGAAGATATATAAAGAATAAACGTATAAAAACATTGTTAAAATACAAAAACTTGGACGATTTTTAAAAAAATTTAAAGTTTGCGGCCATTTTGTGAGCTTACCGTTAGAGATACGGGAAAACATCAAGAAAACAATTTTGTAGAACATCAAATTCGCTACTGGCGAAATGCTATTAGTTTTCAAATTCGACTTACGGTTAAGCCACAAATTGGCTTTGGAAAAACGCTTACACTGAGAGAAACTGTGCGGCCGCCATTTTTAGGTTATTTAAGGGGTAAAAATGAAAAATGGAAAAAAACATATACATACATGGTTCGGCCTAGGAATAAGGAACATTCATACATAAAATCACGACAATCGGTCAAGGCGTTTGGCCGTAATCGTGAGACAGGCAGATAGACAGACAGACAGACAGACAGACGAAATGCCGAACGGTCAAGCTAAAACGGAAACCTCGCTTCGCTCGGTCAATTATGATTCAGGCATTTTTTGAAAATTTAGTTGTAGTTAAATTTAGTCTGTACAGTATCTGCAATAACAGCCGTTATTAAAACATGATTAAATAGTATATTTCATCACTAGGACTGAAAGTGACGCTTTTCGATGCGGGCTCATGTTTAACGACCGAGGCGAAGCCGAATCGAAAAGGATCGAAAAGTCACTTTTGGCCCCTGTGATGAACGATATTTTTCATCACACTATGATTAATAGTATTAATAATAAATTTCATATATTTTTTCAAAATAACCTATAGTTTAACAATAACATTCCTGAAGTACAATGACAACTTAGTTTACGTTTACAACACAAACTAAATGATTGAGATCAGATAATTTTAATATCAATAGCGATACAAATAAAAACCTTCCTTAATTCTAAGAATGTATAGGCATTGATTTTTAAGAAATAGTGTTTATCTTGTCTTTGGTGTTTTATTCTATCATTAATATTAATAGACACAATACACTACTACCGAAACAGGTACGTGAATAAACGTTCTGATGTACTTTTTTAAATAATAATAATCAAAAGCTTATTTATTTAATACTTGTATCAATATGTAGTTTTATTGTTACTCACGATGTTTCTTTATTAAAATCGTTATTATATCTAATAAATTAATAAGACGACATTTTAAACCATAATTATTATTGATAACGCTACTGTTATCATTTATAACTAATTTAGAGATCGGCACAAATCTCCAGCTGATTTTACCGATCTAGACCGAGAAAACGCTATTTTCAATACTCACAGCTGATATTGAAAGTGACTATTTTCGATACAGTGTAATGATAAGGAGTTTTCCTAATAGTTTTGTTGTGATTTTTGTAGTCTTTAACTGCATTAAAATGACGTTTTTAGAGGATTTTTTTTCCGGGGGAGGGCCCCCGATGGTATTTAGCCCCCCCCCTTTGCTTAATCCTACCCCTGACTGAGGAAAACTACTTTGACTTATTAGTTGTTATTACTTTGTCCTCGGAACTACGTTTTATTAATTTATAAGGTATTTAAAATAATATTATTACAACTCAATTACAATATTTTCCCTCCTTTTATAAACATTTCCTAGCTTATTTATGATTTTATTCCTAGGCGAATAACATTTTAATATTATTTTAAAGGCAAACAATTTTGTCCTGTTACTGAGAAACAAAACAAAAAAGTTACAAAATATAAAGTGTTCCTCAGAAATACACATATTGAAAACCTCTTCTTGGAACCAGAATGTAATCTGACCATATATTTATTTAACCCTCACTAAAGTTTTGCAGAAAGTACAAACCCCATATCACCCCATTCTATAACTACTACTCTTAAAAGGTTCCTCACGCATAGACGCAATAAATAAAAAAAACTGTCTACCCACCAGCCAGGTGTCACTAACAACCAGCGCCTGGTGAACAACATAAAGGCAATTTCAACCTTACTTGAGTAGAATACATAATTTGGTCAAAACTCTAATTTACCATAAACAATAAAATTAAAACAAATATATTGTTATATTTTAGATTACAAAAACTATCTAATTTACCTGGACTACAATATTTCTCATTAAGTAATAGCTAATATTCAATTTCAACTTGGTTTCAATAATATTGTTCTTTTTATTGCTTAACGGCCTTTTTATAGGACTAATGAATGGCGGAGAGTGGAATAACAAGTGTAAAAACTAATGCCAATATTATAATCTGCAAATTAATTAAAACAAGTATCTGTCTGCCTTTTTATACATTCGGAAGCTTTTGGTTGTGTTGACCACAAAGTTTTGATAAGAAAAAGGGATAATTCAAATAACTGTGTATAAAATCAAATGTATTCAAAAGAAATCAGAATTATTTTATTTTATTTATTAGTAGAATTATTTTTTTGTTTGTTTAAGAAATCAGAAGGTAGGTAGTATTATATAAAGTTAGGTCTCTTCATTATTAATTACGTAGGAACTTGGTGTACCTCATATTTCAATCTTGTGGTCTTTACTCTTTTCAATTCTTAAAATGATTTACTAAATGGTCTTACAAAATCAATATTATTTACCGACGGTTCTACTTTAATGTTATTTGAATTTCGTGCTGCCTTAGGCTACGTCAGCAACTTTGGCAATGCATAATCACCAATGTTGATTGGTTTGGGCAAATAATTTTAAATGAATTAAGGCTAAAACTAAATTAATACAAACTTTAAATCTTTAATTCAAATAAAATTATTATTAATTACCGTTCAAGAGAAAGAAGAAAATCGTTATTTTCTACAAAATGTTTCGAATTTTAATTTTTAAACTCATTGCCTTGCTCTCCAAATGGTTTCAAGTTTTACCAGTTTATAAACCATTTAATCAGTTCATTTTACCCATGTCTGTGTTAATTGTATTACCACTTCGCTCCATCTAAACTTTTGCATAACCATATGGATAATCAGTTTCAACGGTCCAACCGTCATCGGTTGATTCATGACACCATGAAGTTGGTGATTCAAGGGTGTGGTATTTTTAACAGCCTTGTTTTTGCTTGTTAACGTAAAAATACGTATTTAAACAATGACACATTGAACGTTATTACATATACTGTACATTAACACGAATCTGTTGAAAGCATTACAAATAGTTAAAACCTTGACGTTGTATCAATCAATTTTCTGTCCATTGCATTTGATTTACTACAATACTGAAGTAAATTTCTTAAATTTGAATGAAAAACGTACTTAAATTATTTTAATAAAAAAAAACATCCAATTTTAGTTAAAAATAACATCTAATCGATATAATTTGTAGTAAAATTAAATATACAAAACAGAAAAAGGAGAATCCTTATTAATATTTGCTTGAACAGCTACAAAATCAGACAACACCTTTATAAAGGTCCTTTAAATAAGGACTAGTGGAATCTCCCATCTAAAAGTTCTTACAAAAAAATATGTTTCAAACTTTTTAAACCAGTATCTAAATATACAAAGCAGAAGCACTGCGCGAAAAAAACAAAATTTAAAACAGAATGTTGTGTTACATAATTCGAGTTTTACATAACAAGGATGTTGGACCAACTGTTTTATAAGTTATTTACCTTAAATTGGTATTTTATTGTTTAAGGATCTTATATTTAACCACACGATTTTCAGAATTAAACACATAATTCATTATCATTATTTTTTAGTTATCATTATTTTACCGTCTTTATTTTTCTTAATTTTAAAGTTATTTACCAGGAGTAGGAATTTCATTTTTCAAGTTCATTATTATACTGTATTATTTTATATTTTACCACAAAACTCTTCAAAGTAACTACTGTTTGCCAGTTAGACAAATAAAGACGTGAAGTAGCATTTAGTGCATTCAGATATTCTAGAGGCTTCTAGAAGCACTAAACAGATTTGAGCCTACGAAAACTGGCTCCAATTGACGGTCCAACTGGACCAGGATCATTACATATTAGATGATTTCGTCTTTTTAAAGATTTGTTACATTTAAGCCTATGAAACGATCGTATATATGTACATATTATGAACATCGTACAAAATATTATGTTACGATCGTAAATTATTTATTTTGTAATCATAATTCAGTGAAATTTTTAGGCTATAGCGGTTATAAATACATTAGCAATATTTTCGTAAAGTTTAATCTTGTATTAACAATAGCAAATTATTGTGCATGAACATAATTCTAATTAACTATGTGGTTAGTTAGAATAAATGTTATAATATTAAAAATTAACCATAAAGCTAGTACATAACGATTCCTAAATGTTTATAATTTATTTAACTAACAAAGTTTATTTTTAAATGAACTGAACAGAAACCTCTTTAGCACAGTAGTTCGAAAAATGAGAACCTCTAATAGTTGGCCACTGTTTTATCGGATGTTGGCAGGAAAGGTTTGAATAAATTATTAACCTTTTGACTCCTTCCTTCCCTAACCTTCCATGTAAAATATATAATAGAGCTAGAGAATAATAGAGCTTTAAAAAGGGGTTTCCGACCACTCTCGAATATATCAGACTTGTTTAATTTTTAGACTAGGAACTTTTTAGAATTCGTTTTCGCAACATTAGAAGTGTTTAAAACTGAATAATCAAGTTTGTTTTGATAAGCTTGAACCATTGTCGCAAATTTGATTTTACCTTCTTCTCATATAATGCCGCTTCCAGTCTTCGTCAGCCTTTTTACTTTTCTATCCTACTTAGTGTATAGAAACATTTATTTTAGTAAAATTAATTTACCAATTATCATAAAAAGTAGTTTGAATTTTGTTTTGCCTTTTATAATTTGCATGGTCCCAAATGACATGTAAAAACAATAAAAAATATTATTTTTAGAAGATCAATTGATTTTTATATTTAGAAATAGTATAATCAATTGTATCTGTGTAGAAATATTTGTGTTTTCTTATGAGTGCTATTTTTAAGTTAGGCATAAAGGTGTAAACATTTTACAACAGTTATACTGGAAGTCCATCATTTACTAATTTCGGGGAATAATTTTACAAAGGGATAACGTTCGAAATGTGTACTGGCAATCAATTGCATATGATACATAAAGTTAAACATTAAACAAATTTAGAATTTTTATTTAAAAAAACTGAAATTGGACTGTCTTAAAACTGAATGTTATTTTGTCAGATATGTAGAACAATAAATAATGGACAACTTACATAACGAAAGTTAGTTAAAAATTTTAAATTACTGCCTATATGTAAATTGAAACCAATTTCATTAGTCATTTTGAATTAAAAGTCAATATTTAATCCACATAGTTTGTTGAAATTTGTCAATTAAATAGCTCGTCATCTTATGATCTTTAATTTGAACTATCATAAACTTTAGTGGGCCATTATTTATAATACATTTTGATTTAATTGGGAGTAAGGGATGTTACCAACTTTTCATAATATTTAAAAAATGTGTTTCCATAAAGAATAGTAAATTCATAACAGGCACATTTTGTGTGTGGATTTTTCATCTGTAAATGTTGAAAGTTGTAAAATACACACTATGTTTAATAATATGACATCTATTAATATGTTGGAGAATGTTATAACTTTAAGTTTTTATTACTTATAAAATAAGAGCTTATAAAATCATTCATTTCATGAAATGGGGCAGATAATTTCCCAAAAATTAAAAAAAAAACTTTTAATAACAGCAAATCGTTTTCTTTGGTAAGAAATATATTTCATAAAAGTATGATAAATAATGCACCGATATAGTTTTATATGCCCTTAAAAAGTACTCCCTTAATTTGTTCATATACTTTTTGTTTTGGTTTTAAAAGAAATACCACTTTCTGGACCACAACATTAAATTAAAGGTTCAATGACAAAATGTATACTTCTCATACAAAAATGATTTGAAGCTAAAACTACTACCAAATGGTAATTACTCAGACATAGATAGTGCAATCAGAAACATATGCCTACAACCCCTACATGCAAGAATAATACATTCTTTATACTGCGTCCACCTTGACCGGCTGCAAGTTGAATGTTCGTAGCATAGTCCAGACTATTCTTGGTGACATCTGCTGGCTTACCTCCAAATCATAAAACACTAATTGTAAAAGAAAATTTTCTTAAGAACGATGAAAAAGTAAATAATTCTATTGTTTTCAAATTAATATTATATGACTTTGAAGGCATCGTAAGTTAGCTCTAATTGAATTCCTGTAATAAAATTTACTTGTTAAAAATTCTGGTTTATTTGTTTGAATACCATATAAAACTTATTTTCTAAATTAAAGTAAAACATATAAATATTAGAAATGCAAAACAATAATCTCTCCTGCAGGCCCAAGAATGTCAAATTATCAGATGTCAGTTTAACTGATTTAACTTTTAAAATAACTTTGTATTATATTGAACTTTTTATAATTAGATACTTGTTACTAATTAGATACTAAATAGAAGCTAATTAAAAACAATTTTATTTCGATTTCTAGTTACGCATTAATATTATTTTACAGATTTTAATAAATTAATATATTATTTTGCTACATCAATGAATCAAATAAGTAATTATTTATTCAGAAATTGAGTTTAGTAATTTAAATGCGTTTTAATGTCGATGTTAGTCCAAATACTTGTTTTTTTTTGAAGTGACAATTACCGCACATAGGATATAAATTACATAGATCTATGTAAGAACAATCAATCTCAGAATAAATCACTAAACAATTGGATAGTCTGTCAAATAAAATGTATGTCAACTGCCGTAATATGAAGTAATTTTTCCTTTTTGTTCCACAAACAGAATTATTCAAATGAACAACACAAATTTTGTATATTTATTTATAACAAAGAATACATTAAAAAGTCAAAAGTAAATGCGAGTATGTTTGTTCAATGTTTGTGCAAAATGAATGGACGAGCATGCGCTCTTCAAAACTCTGTTCCTTGTATGATGAACGCTCCTGTATTCAGTCTTGTGGTAGCCGAGTTATTGGCTAGTCGAGGTTTAGTGATGTCATTGTTTATCACACCACGATAACGTAAAACTATTCTGACACCATTTCATATAAGGTTAGTATTTAAACGATTAAAGGTAGATTTCAGATTAACCAAAATCAATTATGCATTTACTAATTAAGTTATTAGTAGTAGTGTGTGTTAGGCTATGAGGTTACAATCATTCTATGCAAGTTTTTAATAAATACAAGTAGGAAGTTTGTTCATAATAATATATATAAGATATGATTGTTAATCTGATAAATAATTAATAATTATTAATTGATGTATTTTTGTTATTGTTTTTGTACTAAACAAAAATTAATTACTTCTCAAGAAAGGAATTTTACTTTAGCAAAACTTAAGAATGTACAATGCAAATATAGCGGAAGCTGCCTTTAGTAAATACTGTATCTTTATTTAATTATTACGTTTAGTTTCGAACTGAAGAAGACATAACTCAAATTGTCACGTTAGCTTGGATATCTATTGTTTTATTCTAATTTAAATTAAATGTATAAATATGATTTTAAAGTCATCGAAACATACAACATGTATTTAATCATATAAAATATGCATATTAATGAAATAGTTCAATTTATAGATTACACTATACAAAAAATGAATGTAGAAATATTATAACTAATTGTATTTTAGTTAAAAATTAAAATATATGATTTTAATTGTTTGAAAACATGCCTAAAAAGGTGATAAATATTTATTTCACTTTCTATAATTGTGCAATTCGTTATAAAACAACCATTAGATAAATACATTATTATGAAATTATCAAAATTTTTAACTATATTTTATGAAAAAGCGTAAGTGTTTTAGTTAAATCAATAATACAACCAAATTTAAAAATACATTTTGAATACACAAATTACTTATCAAATCAAATACTTAAGAATTGCTAAATAAAGTAAAACATGTCTTAATTCTTTCTTCCTCAAATAATTATCTTTTAAACAAACAAATTGTCATCGCACTATAGTAAGAATAAATAATTGAACTTTGTTTAAGTTATATTTAATAAACTAGATAGTGACTATACATATTTATAAGAAAAACTAACAAAATTAGATAACATTAACCCACCTATTTATGAACAAAAGGTACGATATTATTATTTAGGTTGCATTGAGTCAGATAAATTTGGTGAAGATTTTAACAACACTATCTCATTAATTCAATATCCGATGGTAAACTGTGATTTCGCTTTGACTTGGATCACCATTAGGTGTTTTTTTTTAAATAAACGTGTGAATGAAATTTCCTACGAACATTAACATTTACGACTTTTAAATAATTTTAAGATCCAACAAAGTCAAATTCTGGAACCAAGCATACTTAAATGAAGTTAATTTAGTTTTTAAAACTTCTGATTACTATAACTGACTAAAACGTCTTTGTTTTTTAACCCTTAACCACCAGGGGTGGCTGGGGGCAGTAACTCTTGGTAATTAAACGTGAACCAACCTATTAAATCTCTAAAATAGGTCATGCAACCAACCCCTCTACAGGATTATTAAATCTAGTAACCGTACATATTTATACTCTTGTGACTGCATCTATTAATAGTTGAATTTCCTCCAATTGTATTTTCGCAGTAACAAATATTAAATCTAACAAAAACATAAATAACAATTATACTTATTTGACATATTCATTAAACTTTTAAAAAAATCCCTTTACTTCAATTACCAGTTTAATCTTACTACTATAGGGTCAATCAATCATAATGGCTTGAGTAAATATTATTTGAGACATATTTGAATTTTCCATAATTATTATATAATTTTTAATTAATTCAACGTTTATCGGCATTATAATATTAATAACTTCTTAATCATTTGATCTAACAATATGAAATAAATGCAATCAAAAGATAATATTTGTATCTTTAAATATATAAAAACATACATGAATAAAAAATTTTAACAAATATTCCCACAGTTTTAGAATCCTTATAATTTGTACACATATACCGATTACATAACTAGGCCCCGTCAGCATAGTTATGTAGGATAAAGTGTGTTGTTTTACTTTCTCACTATACTATAGTACAGAGAATGTATAGTGATCGCAAAAAAATCGATGTGGAAATATTTGTTTTGGGACCCCTGAGCCCAAAAAAGTGGTTTTTACAAAATGTCTGTCTGTATGTATACAAAGATAGAGATAACACTATTCGATCAATTTCGAACAAATTTGCACCAAACATGTTAATTAGGCCTGTATATCTTTTTTTGTAAAAAAAAAGGTTTCGACCAATTTTGAAAAACAACCCCCTTTTTGGCCAACCCCCCCCCAAAAATCAGTTATTATTTTTTTATAAAAACATGGCTCTAACGATTTTGATAAAATTTGGCTTATTTGTAGCCCTTAATGTACCCTACCGTATACAAAAAACACCATATTTCTAAAAATTATCGTTTAGCTAATAATAGTTACTGATTTTTGGTGGTTTTTGGACAAAAAGGGAGTTGTTTTTCAAAATGTTTCAAAACTTTTTTTCGTGTATCTATACAGGCCTAATTGACATGTTTGGTGCAAATTTGTTCGAAATCGATGGAATAGTTTTCTCTCTAGTAATAATAATAATATTTATTAGTTACTCTCCTACTTAAATACAATTATGAAGTCACAGTAAATCTGTTTAGTAATTTAAATATGTTTGTGAGAATGTATGTGCCGTTCATACATACTACATACATAAACTATTCTGGTACCGTTCATTTAAATAGTTTTTTGTATAAATTATGTATTTCTGATATGTATCTAATTAATGAGCCTGGGGATTTTTCACGGGGTTTACTAGTTATTACATATTTGATACAACGTCACGTTAAGGTTTTAAAAGATTCAATATGACTTGATGACGTATATTATCTATTAAAAAAATGTTTAACGGTCTCTCAAAAAAAAAAAAAAAAAAAAAAAATACAATGGTTGGTACCATTTTAAAAATTGTTCGAATTCTTCGTCTAATTAGATAAAACCACTAAAAAACTTGAAGTTCAAGGATGTTTTTTGTCAAAGAATTTAGAAAAAATTACATTTTTATCTATTTTGAATCTCTGAAATTATAAATAAAAAGATACATTTGTGTAAAAAAGAATCATAAATTTAAAATAAAGCAAAGATATTCAATTAAAACATTGTTTATAGTTGCAGGGTAGGCTTAAATTCTTATTTCTTGATTTCTATGTACGAAATATATCTGGGAAAGACAAAGCATAAAACAAACATAACGTCCTATCAAAAATAACTATTAATTTGTCTGTAATATTTTAAAATTCATCCAAAACCAAAGTATATATTTTTTAACTAATTAAACATTTCTTATACTATTAGTATATATACTTATTAGTATAATCGAAATACTAAACTAGGATTAATTTACTAACACTGGTAAAATATGATAAAGTAAACAATTAGGTTAATAATAATAAACGCATTTCAGTTCGCACCAAGTTTGGTTTACAGATTTATAATAGATTTATTTGTAATAACTTTATAATTAATTTTTCTTGCTGTTAAAATATAAAAGCTTATCAACGAACGAAGAACAGAATTTCTTTATACTTGACAGCGCTCAAGGAAGATTAATTAGTTTCGTCTTTTGTTAGTCACCAAGATATGACAGCCACTTTGTCGAGAAAGAAGTCAAACTAATAATGTATAATCCCAAGGATCTTTGCCATTAAGAGCTAAGATATTGCTTGGAATTTTAAAGAAATTTAGATTTCATTGCTTAACTTTAAACTTTAATAGACAGTGGAACTTTTTAATGAGACAAAATTCATTACTTTTAATTTGCCTCAAGGGGAAAATAAAAGGCCATAGTGTGATGCACAACAATTTCTTGAAGCTATCCCCGACAGAGCAGGTGCTTAAATCGTTATTGTACTCCTGTGGTCCTGAAGTCTCATTGCTGTGAATTTATCAATCCACTCACTTCACATTTCTCCTTCAGACAGGGTTTCAAATTACAAAATTGGCAATCATTTTAAAATTTGTCTACATAAACATAACTTAATTTTTCCAATGTAGTCGGTTATAGATTCATTTTTGCAATTAATTAAACCGAGGTATACCCTAGCATAATCAGTGTCATTTATTCATGTTTTATGTAATGTATCGCACATACATCATCAACAGCCGGATAGCAAGTAGAAAACTATCTTTATCCGTCGTTATAAGGTAATAAAATAATGCAAAACAATAGTGGGGTTTATTCTAGCACTGGCTTCAAATTACGACATTTCGTCCGTATACAAGAATAAAAACGTAGTTCTTATGTTGTGGAAAATAGCGAAAAGAATTTTAGCTTCAAAAATTCGGCTAAATAGAAAATATTTCTGGTTTTGAAAAATGTCGAAAAGTGGACGAAAGTGGAAACCGTCACCATGATGTATCTGTAACCGCTTAAGCTAGTTCTTACTGATATTGTTGTTAAGGCACAAGCAATTTATTTAAGGCTATTGCAAAATGGTGGAAAATGCATTATTATATCTCCATAACCGATTATAACATATTTGAGAACTTGTATATAGTAGGTAAAGCCCAAGAATTTTTGGACATTTCAGAATGGTGAACAATTAATTGAAAACTCCTCCCGGAAGGCTATTGATGCCTTACGGATACGTTTAACCTGAACATAAATTTTGTAGTAATTATTATTTTTTATTTTGGGTAAAGCCTGGCGGGAAATTAATTAATCAACTAAATTAATTATTAATCATCTAAATGGCGGGAAACTTAAAAACCTCTTAATATAATAATCTTTTACAACAGATTCATCTAGAAACGTGGTATTGGAGAATTTATATTAGTCACTGATCGAAAAATATTAGACGGAAGTTTACATGTCTCTATTTACATAAATACCTTACAATATTTCTTTTCAATTTAATGATTTCTGAGGAAAAATACAAATAAGTTACCATTTAGTTAAGAACCCGTGATTGTCAATTAGTATTTCTTTGCGAATCATAAATTATTGTTATGTCACTCATCACTCATGTTGACCTATTCATTGTTTGACTTAGATGATCTGTATTTGTCTTGGTCAACTTGGGTTTTCTATTTTACTTTTCTATGATGATGTACATTTATGTTTTAATTGCTTGTGATTTTTATATCACGAAAATCTAAAGTTTACTTTAAGATTAACTTTTGGTTGTTAATTTCATTTTTAACAATAGACAGGTTTCTATCTTAGTTTTCCAAACTTTAGTTTACTGGTTTCTTTAAACTAAATCAAAGTGTATATTATATCATTTATCTCAAAAATACAAAAATGTAATCAATAATTTAGGATCATGAACATATTGACCCTAAAATCTGAAAGCCAAATATACAAAAATTACATACAAACTTATAAAAACGTTATAAATTTTAAACGATTTGAAATCTTACATTTAGTTTACAAGAGGAAAACAGAAAGGAACATTAACTTAAAACAAATGAACTATAATGTTAGGTATAAAATAAAGCACTAACAAAGAAAAACTTTAATAGTAAAACTAAGACAGTGAACACAAATAACAAAAAAACTAAATAAAGAAGCAAGTAGCAAGTATATATGGCTTTTTTAAACTGTGGAAGTGTTCTTGTATTTGTTTAACTCGGGACCACGAGGGACGTTAGTCATAGCCTTTTCGATATCATTTTTCAGAGGATCCTCTTTGGGGCCCATAGTTAGAGAAACCTGAGTAGTATGATATGTATCGGGTGTCCAAAAAGTCCCACCCCCTCTTAAATGTGGAACAAGTAGAAATAAATAAACGAGCTTCGGGATACACAGGGAGATTAATTTTGGTGTAACCGACCATTTCACCCCTTACCCCAAAATTGGGGGGGGGGGGGGTTTAGAGGGTAATTAAAAAATTTTAAATACAAACCCACACCAAGTGATACTTCATTTTAAAGGGCTTGATAAATGAGGAAGAATGTCGCAATGTAATATTACAATGCACTTTTAAAAAGTACTATTTGTAGTTATTGTGCAAAATGTTTGAGTACGAAATCAATTATTGATGCAAACTATTGTTTTTATTTACTTTCATATGTAAGTTATTTTTGTGAATTTCGTTAAAGCTTTAAGTAATCCATATTCACAATCATGTTAGCAAATTCACAAGTATCCTAAATATACTGTACTTGTGCATATGAGTATGTATTATATGACTTGTACGTTGGGGAGGAACTTAATTAAAGCCTTTAAATCCCATTATAACGTTACAAAACTTGTTTGTGAAATTAATTTTGAAAAATCTGAAGGTGACGTGCTAAATCCTTATCAACTTGTTTCTTACAATCACTTTTAACTTTATTAATAACAAAATAAGTTATTAACATTAATAACAAAATGCTTAGACAATAAAAACATTTATCAAAAAGTAGTAGTACTAGTAGGGTTAGGCGCATGAACGTGGGGACTTTGAGGAATTACTAGGTAATCAATTGTGTAACCTGTTTTTTATTATAATCGTTGTTCGTATGTTTTCTGCATCGACGGAATTAAATATATGATATTTGTTAGTGAGAAATGTATTATTATTATTCTAATTTAGTTTAAAAAAAAGAAGAAATGTACAGAAATAGGTAGTTTTCAATTTCGCTTTATAATAACATAATTTAATCTTTATTTTATTGTTAACTGAGAAAGTTGTCTGTCTGTTTATTTTGTATAGTAAAATAAGATCATTAATGTTTTACGATATTTGTAATTGTCTGCATGACACCAGATATGTTCAATGCGATGAAGATTTGGTTAAAAATTTAATTTTGGTTCATGTTGTGAGCAAAAACTAATTTTGCTTGTTTGTTGTCGCTGTTTATGAATTCTGTTTATTTATAGTAATAGTGAAACCCCTAAACAAGCAGTGACCCTAAGGGGCTCTATTTTCTGCCTTATTCTGTTGTGTATATAGTAACCCGACTAAAAACTAATAGTAAACAAATTTAAATACAAAATAATAGTAATTTCCTGAAAAACTCGCTTATATGATGCAAACAAACTATAAGTTGACATATAATTTTATACTATGGTTATTTAAAGTATAATCTATAAATTGAATATTATATATAATAACTAACGCGTACTTTCAGTATTGTAAACCAATGGTGAATGAATTGCAACATGAATAATTTCAATTTAATCTTAGCCTGCCAAACATCGATATTTTAAATTCCTTTCAGGAAAGCAATATTTTAGGTTGGAGTGACGTGGATGATACATTACGTTGGCTTCTTTTGTAGTGCCTGCCCTTTTAAGCCATCTTATAAGTAATTTGTCTTCTTTACAGACTATTTTGTAAACGGTTTCGCGAATACCTTTCACTTTTATTAATAGCATTACATTATACAAGTAATTTATTATTTATGTAATAAAACGTATGTCTGTTGTTACAGCATGGGTGGAGTGTACGAGATGTCAGCTCATATTACATATTAAATCATATAATTACAAAAGTTTCATAAATGTATTGGGGAAGGTCCCCTGAACAACGCCTAATAGAGTCCCATCGATTTCAGATGCCGCGGTTGGTGGGGGGAGCCTTAAAGGTACATTTTTAATATTTTGGCCCATATTTCGGAAACGGTGTGTCGTGCAGAAAATTCTACACTTTAAAAAAATTGAAGCTTAATACATTCCCTACAAAATCATGTGCTAACCGTGTTACCATATCATCAAGATACGAGCCTGTGAAAATGGAAAATTTGCAGACAACTTTTAGCTCCTCACGTTTTTTTGTCCAACTTGCTCTTCCAATTCTATTGCCTTCCATTTACAGGAAATTCGTTTGGAACGAAATTGTAGAGTACTAAATTAAATGTCAAGTTCTTATGTTTAGTATAGACCGACTTGTAAATGATGGTAGTCTAGAGTAGACGTCCTTGAAATAAAGAGGTTCTCAGTGGCTTATGGAGTAAGTTATTCGCTTCTCTGTTGACAGAGTGTTTGGGCTGTCATAGATTCGATTCAGGTTGTCGAAGTTTTTTCTTGTTTTTTTATTCCCCTCTCCATCCATCATCGGTATTATAGGCGAACAGTGACATTACAAGGCTGATTATATGTAGGATGCTAAAGAAATAACACTCGACATTTTCTGCAGGCATGTAACTTTCTTAAAAAGGCAATTTTTTACCAATTGATAACATATAAATAGGTAAGTGCCACCATCTTGTTTTATATTTTCATATATGTATATATATGCTTTATATAATAACATCTACTATTACCATTTTATTTGTTCAAAAGAATGTGAATTTTAATTTACTATTAATTGAAAGAGCAATTGAGCTACCCTAGTAGCCTAGATTCTAAATTCAGTCAATTAATTACTACATTCGGCTTTAAAATGAAATACATTGTTTTGACGTGTGAAGTAATGTTAAACTCAGACACATTTACATCTGCCAATGTTCATATCAAAATGGTCCACTAAGGGTAATTTTAAAACTTTTGCCTGCTAATGTTTTTTACCATTTGAAAACAAAATGTTAATTTAATTATTAAATTAATTACCTGCAAGATAATTTGGAGTTACAAAGAGCAACAATAATGTGATTAAATTAAAACTTATTTATTTTAGAGAATGCAACACTATCAATACAAAATAAAAGCTAGCATTTTATTAACAAATAAACAATTACTAAAAACATAACCTAAATATTTGTAAAAAAACACTTACGGCTAATGTTGCAATGACGAGTTTTCGCTAACCTATTTACTTAGGTGTTAGTTGCAGGTGTTAAAACTTTGCATGCGGCAAAACATCATTTTGATGATTTACATGAAAATTAGCGGAACTAAAAATGTTATAATAGTCACACAAACAGTGCAATTTCTGTTATTTTTGTTGCATTACATTTTGCTGCATTTATTTTATTAGTAACTTATTTATTAGGATTAAATAATATGAATAGAAATAAATGACAAACAATATTTATATAACATTACATAATATTTTGGTAATATACAATTTATTACTTAAATAACTATTTTAAATTTGTTAAATAAATTTATTTTGTCATCGGCTTACATCATGTGATCGCCATCGCTTGTTTTCAAGCCTTAACACAGCAGAAAAACACGTAGCCTAGACTGAAAATTAGTTAGTTTAAATAAATAAAATTTTGGTGAATCGTAGACAAAAGTTATAACATTAAGATGGTTTAAGCTTAACAGTTTGGTTAATTGGTGCTAGTGAAGGGATTAATTATTTTAGTTAATTATGTTGGTCGATCCCCAATTAAAGTTAATATACAACACACATCAATCAATGATTAAAGCAGTAACCCTTTCTATGACATGGATATACCATAACTACACCTAAGAGCAGTAGGCCTACCTACTCTTGAGTAGCATTTTATTAGTATATTATCTGCGTCAAAATTAAGATGTAGGTACCAAATATAGTATTGTAGTTTAAAGTATGTAATATTATAAGTTGTAGGTTGGCAATAAAATTAGTTAACTATTTAAATTGTGTCATATACCGTTAAAATTTCATTAATCAATCGAGTAGTTTTATAACTTATATTTTATCAGATCCAATTTATAAAAACTGAATACTGAGTATTCATTTAGCAAAATGAACATGTCATATGCAGTGGATTTAATAACACATAGTTCATAGCGTTTATTTTGAATTATTTGCTTTCAGTTTACTTTTTTCAAGTCTTTCAATGTTTAACCAGAGTGATATTATTTTGTTCACTAAACAAAAAAATTGATAGTAATGCTTTAAAAAACCAAAACATGTTATTGAAATTTACGTACAATGTACTCTGATTAAATCTGTCAGCTTAATCTAGATTACAGCTAATCTAGCTAGATAGTCAACAGATTAAAACATACGAGTATTTAAACAACATTTTTACTTGAACCATTGTATACCTTATTCAAAACATTTAAGGTGCTGCACTGGTTTTACTGTGTCGATCGGAGGTGCAAATTTTGTTTGGAAATTTTTAGTGGAAATAAGTATATATTATTATTTTGGCAATTTACCTATTAAACCCTGCCTTCTTCCTTACATATTTTTTGCCGCATTAGGACTCCCTCCCTCTTTTGTAACAAGTTGGGGGAAAAAATAAGGTGTCCTGTTTTAACTACTTTAGTCTGAAATACGTTTCAGTGAAGACCGTCAATTTTATCCTATGCTCATTGCCCCGAAGCAATTGATAACGTATATTAACCATTATTTCTTCCTCGAGTCTGTGCCCCTAAAGAGCCAATATTTAGTATAAGGTGGTTAGCATCTTCTTTGTTAAAATCTGTTTATAGGCGTAAGCATACAAGGCTATTAATTAGAGCTACGTTCTAAAGTACACGTGGCAAGTCAAGAGTTTCTTGAGTTATGAATTAACGTTTAAAACTACGACTGGCTAAAGCAGTTTATCTTTTTCTTTTATATAGCCTAGGTTCCAGCAACATCATCATCATTATGGAGTCCACTCTTGCCTCATGTTTCACTAGATTTACATCCACTTCAGCTTTGTCTTGAAAACTTCATTTATTTCCTTGCACCAACAGATCAATGAGAGTTACAGAGTATAACTAAGCATTTGTCGGGGTTAAGTTGTACTTTATGTTAAGGGTTTGAAAACTTCATTTCAAAACAGTGAATACAAATAATATTTGATTTTGTTAAACTAATTTTGGAGTATAATTATCTAAGTCAATAATTGAATAAATAATTTTGACATGTCAGTAATGAAAAGTGACAGCAATTTTCATTATACAACGGACAAATTCAGTTTCTCAACTTTCAAATTTTTTAAATATGCCCGTTTACAACAGATGTATGCATAGGCTTTTCATAATACCACTTGAAAATAAGAATTTCGAAGAAGAATTAATACAATAAAGCACATTGCCACATTGCACTAGCCAATGGTTACCAAAGTTTGTTGATCGACAGATTACTAAACAAGCAATCAAAATATAAAAGCCAGGAAATACAATTCCACAAAAATACTACATTCGTTTCGTACAAATACGACACGGTCTTTCCAAAAATATGAACTAATACAGTTGTAATACACTCAATAATGCAAACTTAATAGCTTGTATACCAATAAACAATACACCATAGGTACAATATAGTAAGACCGGCGGAAACCAACACAGGAGTTTGTAAAATAACTTGTGGTGATTGTAGTTGTTTTTTACATGGGACACACCGGTAGATAGGTTTAAGAAACTTTTAAGGAACCCAACAGGAACATCAGCAATATTAACGCTAACTATCCTCATCACTTAATTGTTCAAAGATGTCAATTTAGAAACAAATTTGTTACTTTATATAAATGCAACAAGGGCAAATATATGGATGCCATTGAGGAAAACGAGATATAAAAAACATCCAAGATGAACAAATATGATGCACTTAATTTTCAGTCAAATTGTTTTTACTGTACAGCTATATCAGCAGGGACAATCAACCGTTCTTTAAACATGGAGGTGAGCACCGAGGTCTTGTATGTTTTAAATGTTTTAAATACTGAGCGAAGATTCAGATGATGGAACATAAGTTTATATAGCAAATAACTCACAGGCTAAATACTATTACCTAAACTGGGAGCAAAAAGTAAGTTTTACTGAATTTCGAATTTGTAGATGTTTTGTTATAGAAAAAATAATGTGTTTTCTTTTACTTTTTTCAAAATATTCGGATTTTTATAGATGATAACATTTTTTACCTACCTGGGATTCCAAACCTAAAAGATACATATATAATAAATTTCGAGTTTGTAGGTGTTTTGGTTTGGGAAAATAGAAATAAAAATATATTTATTTGCCAGAATCTTTTTTTTACAAACAAAATTTACAAACCCTGTACAATCTTTTTTTTTACAAACAAAATTTTACAAACTCTGTACAATCTTTTTTTTTACAAACAAAATTTTACAAACCCTGTACA
>JAGFPH010001518.1:35427-54233 GCA_018207615.1 Philaenus spumarius | reverse complement strand
CAATCTTTTTTTTTACAAACAAAATTTTACAAACCCTGTACAATCTTTTTTTACAAACAAAATTTACAAACCCTGTACAATCTTTTTTTTAAACTAAAATATTTTAAATATCCTAAAACATGAACATGAAAAAGAAACACAATAATTATTACAAAATTTAGGTAAACAAACTATAGGGATACATCATTAAATTGATATGGCAAGTACCTCATTAGCCTAAGCTGCGTTGAGGTACTTTCATTATTTTTAAACTAATAAATAAAATAAAATTGCAGAAGACAGGTGCTCACACAAGATTTATAATTACAATAAAATTCACTATAGAAAATAAATTAGGTTTTATTCTTTACTTGAAAAAATATTCCTCAACCTGTTCCATATTAAATGTAAAGAGCCATTGTTTTAACTCTTTAGAAAACCCTGCAAGACTGGTGGTACTGCTAATATGCATGGGAATTTTATTAAATATTTTATAAACTACATAAGAGTAAAATTTTTTAAAAGCTTCAAAATTTGGCCGAGGTAGTGTAACTCTATTTAATGACTGAAGCCTCGCAGAGTGAACATATGAATTTGATATATACTGGCCACCCCTCACAAAAAACAAACGCAATACTCGAAAAATATAAAGATGTCTTAAAGGTAATATTTTAAGTTCTTTAAAGTAAGGAAAAGAATGTTCAGTTTTTCTTAGTTTAAAAATTTGTCTTATAATAGCTTTTTGGGCAATTATTATTGGATTAACAATAGTGGGGTATACACCACCCCAGCAACTCAATCCATACTGTAGTTTACTGTTAATAATAGCAAAATAAATTGACCGTAGTACATACATACTTAAGCATAAAAAATTTTCTTAAAGCCATACATACATACTTTTTTACAGATTGTACTTGTGGTTTCCAAGTACAATTTTGATCTAAAACTAAATCTAGATACTTTAAACTTTTTACTTCTTCAATCAAAACACAATCTTTACATGTTACATTCCTAACATTATTTAGACATTTTTTACATTTGAAATAAAGCAATTTATTTATATTATCCTTATTTTTAAAAGAAAATCTAATATATTTTGTTTTAGAACTCAAGGCTAATTTGTTGAGTGTAAACCAAACTTTAAGTTTATCTAAATCTTGTTCCATGTTACTAAATAACTCCTGATCATTCTGACTTGTATAACACAAGGCAGTATCATCCGCAAAACAAGTGAGTGAACCCTTGAAATTACCTAAACATAATTTATTTATGTATATAATAAACAAAATTGGCCCAAGGACTGAGCCTTGGGGAACACCACATGCTATAGGTAAAATATCACTAGTACTTTGTTTAATTCGAACACACTGATTCCTTTCCGATAAATAACTTGTGAACCATTCCAAGGCAATTCCTCTAATACCAGCCTCGCTTAAACGAGAAATGAGAATTTTATGATTTACGGAATCAAACGCCTTGGTAATGTCAATGAAAAGGCCAGCAACTTGAGATTTTGAATTTAAACCGGAGTAAACATTGGAACAAAAATCTAAAAGTGCATCTTCTGTAGATTTCTTTTCAACAAAACCAAATTGTTTCAAGCTAAGAAAATTATTTAAATTCAGAAATTTTACTAACCTAGCTTTTACGATCTTTTCAATAATTTTTGAGAATTTGATAAAAGTGATATAGGTCTATAATTATTTAAATTTCGTTCTTGACCCTTTTTAAATAATGGGATTACTACCGCCGTTTTTAAGCCTTGTGGAAACTCACCAGTCTCAAAGCTTAAATTAATTATATAACTCAAAACGGAACAAATGTATTTGTTTGAAAACTTAATAATATGGGCTGAGATGCCATCTAATCCCGGAGATTTATTAGAACTCAATTTATTTATAATAGATTTTACTTCGCTTTCACAAGTAGGCAACATAAAAAAAGAATTTAATACATTTAATGAAGGAAAGGTATTTTCATAATCACGCAATTCAAATCCATCGTCGCTATCCAAATTAATCATTATCCTTTTTATAACACTAATAAAAAATTGGTTAAACTCACTTGCTATATGCAATGGATTTACTAACTTATCACCAGTTCCATCCATTTTTATTATACTACTTATGTCATTTCTCTTATTTTTTACACCCAAAACATCATTAATAACTTGCCATTGCTTTTTTGTATTATTTTTATTACAATCAAATAAATTGTGATAGTACTTAGTTTTTTGATTAAACATATCATTTTTTAGGCACAAAGAATAAATATCAAAACGCTCCCTTAAATTCATATCATTTGGATTAGATTTAAGTTTCTTATAAAGCTTATTTCTAAATCTTTGTCTACAACATAGTTCACACTTCATCCAAGGTTTTAAAATTTTTATAGAACCTCTTCTTACACTCAAATAAGTTGATTTCTCAATAATACTTTTAAAAGATTTTAAGAATTCACTAAAGGCCTCAGATACATTATTTTTTAAATACACATTTAACCAATTTTCAATACTAAGTAAATATTCTAACATCTTGTAATCTATTTTCATATTAATACTATCATTGTAAAAACGTTGGTCTTGTGAATCTTTAAAAAACAAATTGCATAAAATTACATCATGATCGCTTCTACCAGATTTTAAAACATAGGACTTGAAAACAATATTATCTCTGGATCGAACATAAATATGACAAATACAACGATTTCCTCTTGTAGGAGATTTTATAAGTTGATTTAGACCATTACTACTCATTAAAATTTGGTATTCATCAACAATTCGAGACTGGTCGAAAATACACAAATTGATATCTCCTATAACTATAAGATTTTTATCAACCGAATCATTCAAAATGTTTTTTAATTGCCTTAAATAATCCCGTACACGGTGTAAGTGAAGCCTATAGATTGCAATTATAGAGAGAGATATGCCGAGGCCAATGTCCACTATTATCTTGATAACATCGGCAGCTGTTATATCTACAGTGCATGCTCGAGACGGAAATATCTCTGACACGTAAAATTAAGTGTCCTTATTTTTGCGGTTTTACTAGATTTTCGATATTAGATAATGTAGTTGCCTACATACCAAATTTGGGTGAGTACGCATTGTGATTGAGGAGATTTTGTGAAAAGTGTGTCGAATGTCTCAACATCGCTATAGATTATTGATTCACATAATATAATATTTATAAATTTTTTAATTAATAAAAAAATAAAGAAAATAGTCGCTGGGATCCCGAAAGAAGTGAACACTGTTATGAATATAAATCGTTGGTTAAATTGATTTAATCCGAAATTTGATCATTATTTTTATCTTGCCACATTTAAAATGTACCTGCTTATTAATATCAGCTTATTACTATTAAGGCTAAAACTGTTGCAAATTCTGTTGTATTTTCTGCCGTAGTTTGAATAGTATCAATAGTACGAAAGTCAGCTAATATAACTATGTATCTACGGATCAACGTTTGGTCATAGCCAAATACAAACACAAGTATAATAACGTCAAACATTGGTGGGTATTTACTCTGAATGTAATACCACAACGATCTAGAACTGAGCGAGATATTGAAATATCCGAGTGCCATATTTAATACCCTAGAGATGTAATATTCGCTGAAACATCATTTTATTTGATGGCATATTTAAAGACGCATCCTGTCTCTCGGTGTAATTCGACAAACATGTCAAACGTGACAAATCAAGATCAAGTAAATGTCAAACTAATAATAAATAACACGTGTGTTCCGCACGTCTGCCACTTGCTCGCCCCGCTCTCACGTTTAATTCAATAATTTTGTACGTATCCTATACTTTTTAAGTAGAATGTTTTACTCATATAATCAGGAATAATTTACTATGTTGGTTATATTAAATACATACAAGAGTCTTTTGGACAATGTATATATTTGACAAAAATTGCAAAACTCTGATTATTTTAGGTATTTTATATGGTATCAGATATTCTAGTTTAATTCGGCCTTTGGCTTTATAATTTTATTTTTGTAAAACTGACTTTAATTTCGTAATTTGTTGTCTTCCTCGAAACAAGTTAACCATAAGTTTTAGACCAAACCTTAGATTTAAATACTCTTCTAAGTCTAAATAATTCACCTAGTCAAAGTTCCCGCTTAGCTTTTCCCTCGACTCTCGTTTTCCGTTTGAGGAACTTCGACATCAGTGTTTTTTACTGAGCGGTCTAGTTTCCTTTTAACCTTACTGACTCTTTTTTAGGTCATTTAAATTAGAATTATCTTTTTATTTTGACTAGCTTTGTTCTTAATATTATTTGTGTATACACTACTCTTTCCTCGATATACTACTCTACTTATAAATCCTATAACTTTAAGATTCCCTAATTCATCTTTTTGATACAGCTGACTGGCAATTGCACCATCACTGGCATCTGTTTGTACGAAAGTTGATTGCCCTTCGATATGAAGTACTATTGTTACGGAATCTACAAACATAAAGCTTTTGTTATTTCAAACGCAAATTGCATTGATTTATCCCATTTAAATGGTTCGTTTTTTCTTAATAATTTTAATAATGGCTTGGTTTCCTGTGAATATTTTGCCGTAAACCTTGAATAATAATTCACGAAGCCCAAAAAGGATTGTAATTTTTTCTTGTTAATTGGTCTTGGAAAATATCTTATATGCTGTAACTTCTCCGGATCAGTACTTGTGCCCTGCCGTGATATTACATATCCTAAAAATTTAACTTCTTCTTGACAAAAGTACGTCTTGGTGGGGTTAATTGTTAAATTTCCATCTTTGAATTTCTCAAATATGATTTTAAGGTGTTGCTTATGTTCCTCAAACGTCTCTGAGACACATAACAAATCATCTACATAATTCAGCGTATAATCATCAACTTCTGTGCCTAACGTTAAATCAATTGTCCTTATTAGGGCAGCTAAAGAATTATGTAGGCCAGATGAAACTACTGTAAAATTATATACTTTATTATTATATAAGAAACCTGTATATTTTTTAGAATTAGCAGTTAGTGGCACTTGCCAAAAACTGGAAGTTAAATCGAATTTCGTTATATATTTTTTATTTCGACCTTTTCTTAATATTTCCTCGATAGGCGGTTCGCTTTCGTAGTCAGGCTCGATTATTTGATTTAGCCGTCTCGCACCCGTACATAGCCTTACCGTTTCATTTGGTTTTAATACAACTACCATCGGATTAATATAAGGTGTTCTCGATAGTTTAATTATATTATAACGTAACATTTTATCTATTTCTTCCTGTACTTGTTTTTTATAGTTAATTGGAGTAGGATAGTTGCGATTAACATACGCATTGGTTTTGGATATTTTCAGATCATGAACATATTTACTTGATCTTCCTCGAATTTCGCTAAATAATTTTTCATATGGTTGAACTAATGCCCTTATTTCTAATATCTGCTGTTTATTTAATATGCTTGTTCCTAAACCTAACTCTTCCGTATCATAATTTTATTTTACCATTCCTAAGTTACACGATATTTTATCCTTCAATTTAAACTTAGGCTTTCTCTTTTTCTGTCCTTTCATTTTATATTTCATTTTAAATTTACATTTGCCTCTCCCACTTCGTTTATTTGTTTTACATGTTCTCACCCTTTTATGATTAATTTCTGGTTTATTTGTATTCTCCTCTTCCATGTCTTCCTTAACTGATGGTAACCTTTCAAATTGTTTAAATTTACCTTTTATTTTTAATTTATTAATTTCGTTGGTTACGTTTAGTTTATTTACTTCGTTAATAGCCTACTACCCGATTTTAGCTCCCTATTCTCCCTCTCTACACTTCTTTTACTTTCAATGCTATTCCTTCCCGTACTGACGAGCTTGCCTTGATTTAAATTAACTGGTTGAAATTCAATGTTTTCCTTACATCTTATCGGTATCTTAATCACTAATTTATCGTCGATTGGAACATATACCCTACTCTTTGAGGAATACACGTAACCCTTATTTAATAATTTTCGCTGATCTCCTTTTCCATTATTTACTTTATTTTTATATTCGTTGCACTTATCTAAAAAAAAACTTCAACATTAACGTCTATTTTGTCCTCTATCAAATTTTCCTTTCCGGTATTTGTCCCATTCGGTCTAGTTTTTACTTCTGTTTTCGGTTTCACAGTTTGAGTGTTGAATATTAATTTTGCTTGATACCCTTTACATTTGCCCTCGCACTCCTCCCCTTTGCGTTTAATAATTCATTCCCCTTTTAAACCTTTCTCTAATTATTTTATTGTTTATTATAAACTCGACAAATAATTCCTCGATGTTTATGCTTGCTCTAAATTCATATAGTATATTACACCCTATTATTACTATGCTTTTAAGCTTTGGAACTACTAAAAATACCCCGTTTATTATTTCGTTTTGGATTTTAAATGAAATTACCGCATGTTTTTTTACTCTCTGTTTTTTATTACTGATTGCCGTAACAATTTTTACGTTAGTTACTGGCAACTCTAAAATATTTACCCCTTGCATTTTCAGTTTTTCATAATAATTTTTCTGTAAAACGACCATTGTCTATATCAGCAACTATTTTTTCGCTTTAAATTTCCGTAGTTATTTCGGGACATTTTGGCAATAATTCATTATTTATGCTAACATTTTCCGCCTCTTCCATTAAATCATCCCTAATGCTACAACTGATATTATTCATGTTTATCAACTTAAATAATGTATACCCCCTTAATTTTTGATTTACATGCTCTGGTTTCTTTGTATATCTATCCGCAGTCTCAATGTCCGATTTCCTATTACTAGTGTTTTTTCTCTGGTTTACCATGTTTTTGAGACCTTGCTTACTAGTTTTTTGAGCTTTTAGGTGGGATCAACAGACTCTACTTTTAGGTTGGACTCTACTTGGGTGATTACCATAGGAAGAATGGTTAGGGTGTAAGGATAGGTGTGAAAAGCCACTATTTTGATTCTGACCTTGATGGGATGGCTGTCTGTTTGTATTTGGTCCTCCTGATTCCCCCTACTCTCCCCATTGACCTGACCCCCTAAACTCCCCTCCATGCTGTCCATGGTTCTTAGGAAACTTATGGCCTCCTCAAAACTCTCGATATCTCGTCCCATCCCTGCTATTTGAACGCTCTTGTCGTAAAGCATTATTTTAAAAATCAAAAATTTCTCGGGTATCTCCGGGTCTAGGTATTTAGCCTTATTAAAATAATTTTACAAAAATATTCTACCTTGGTTAAAGTTCCTCTATTACTACATTTACCGTTTTCAATTTGATTACGAAGCACCTGCTGCGTTTGAAATCCCCAATAGTTTTCTAAAAATCGATTTTTAAATTCTGGATATTTTTCATCCCCCCCTTTTTACAACTAGCCACCATTCTAATGCATTCCCTTTTAATTTCTTCTGAACTATCCTCACTTTCTCTTTTCCATCCAGCCCTGGATTAATTTCGCTAAAATGTTCTTCCATCTCCTGAATAAATTTAACTGGCATTTTCCTATAATCTCCCCAAAATTCAATGACTTTATATTCCCCAGCAATTTGCCATATATATACTGGATATCTTTCTAAATTTATCCTAGCCCTTGTTCTTGCAACTTCTTTGATTTTATTTTCTAATTGCCTGCTGTTGTTTTCTAAAGTTACTACTTCCCCCTTACTTTCCTGCATGTCAACTTTCACTAAATCTATTTCCACTTTTACCCCCACAATCTCTTCCTCACAATTTGTTATTCTCAATCTATTTTGCCAATATCTTCCACTAAAGTTTCTCTTTATTCCCCTTATTAATGACTCTATTTCTTTAGCCCTTTCTATTCTATCTTGTTCCCTTTCCTTACGCCTTACTTCTGCCTCTTCTATTTTTTCTTTTTTCCGAGTTTCCTCAATATTTACAAAATATTTCATTATTTTCTGAATTTCTTTTTCCTCTTTTTCCCTTGTCTTCGCTTCTTTAACTTTAATACTTTGCGCTTTATCCATTGTTATTTGTTACTTTTTTTAAATATTTATTATTTTAAATTTATGGTTTTGATTATTATTTTTATATGGTTTTAATTTATAAATTTTACTTTAATTTTCTTTACTTTAATTATTTTATGTAACCACTGATTCAAACTTAACAACTAACACAATATAAAGAAAATAGGATTCAAAATGCTCTTGTTCGTATGAGAACACTAAATAACGAGTTTTTTCTGTTTAAAAAAACTTGCTATTTCGAGCTCCCACTTTAATGGGAGCCACCTCAAACGTTCCCGCTTAGCTTTTCCCTCTACTAGCGTTTTCCGTTTGAGGAAATATCGACATCAGTGTTTTTTACTGAGCGGTCTAATTTCCTTTTAAACTTACTGAACCTTTTTTAGGTCATTTAAATTAGAATTATCTTTTTATTTTGACTAGCTTTCTTCTTAATATTATTTGTGTATACTACTCTTACCTCGGGCCGTGCCGTTTGGAAGAGCTGTTCTTTGAATCCTATATTATCTTAAACAAAATATTTATATCTATATTCGAAGAGAAATTCTACACTTAAAATCTATTACAAACTGAAAGAATACATAGGAAACTTGCTATAATAATGTAAGCGAGCCTTAGGTACGTTATTAATAATTTGAGTTTATTTTAACAAAAGTAATTAAAATTGTGTGTACTTCCTTGTACAATATACAAAATAAAATACCTGAAACCTTACTTATGCATTTACTAAAAGAAAAACCTAAGCGAATAGTTATGAATTTACTGAATTTAATTTGAATAATTTTCCCCCAAATATTGTATTTAAAAATTTAATATATTTCTTCGAATTTATTAACACTGGGTACCTTAGTTTATTGTTTAAATGGTCTCTGATGCTCTCGCATGCGATGTTCACCAATGTTGGATATCTCGTAGTTTCATCGAAATCGGCTGTCCGGTACTTGAATACTGCTCGAATCTCCGAGAAGCTGCTATATTAAAGTTGTGTTGGTCTAAAGATATTTCTCGTTGATTAAAGTTGAAATCATGCTGCTGTTAGAGTTGAATCGGCGTTTATACTGACTACTATTACATTACTAGATACATTTAATTGTCAAGTCGCGGTTTAAAGGTATCGGCCACGTAACTCCATCACGACATTCGGTTTTTTAATTTTTTGGACGTCTTACTCTGACCAAAACTCTTCTCTAAGCAAGAGTTCTTTTTACCAAAAAGACGGAATCCAAAATGGTTGCCTTCAGTCTGGCCAACCTATCTATTTTATGAATTTAACCCTTCATTCTTTTTTCACCATTGTTTCTTTATTTTACATGCATTGTCTTCCTTGTTTAGTTCCAAACACCTTTTCCCTCTTGCCAGTTTTGATTTAATTAATTAATACAGCCAGAAATTGTAGTTTTTTCTTTTAATAGCATACTAATTTCTTTTGACGTGTTTTAGGAACGTTCCTCCGTTCCCACGTGACCACCAACACTCCTGGTCTTGTACTTTGAAATCTAGGCCGTTTATGAGTTGCTGATTCTTGTCTAATGATTTTAACTAATTATTTCCTCCAATGTCTGTATCTTTATAATGGCTAGTCCGATTTTAATTATTGATGTCTCATATTCTTAGTTTTGTCTCACTGGCTACGCACAAACTCGAATGGTAGTTGTCAGTTTATTATTTCTTTCATTTTTCAATTTTCGTGAACTGTCACTGTCTCTTAATTAATTTGGCTTGATTAAAGTTTACTTTTAAAGTTTTTATCTTCACACTTTATCTTCACACTGCTAATTTTTATAAATAATCCCCCCCCCCATTTACTTCTCATAAACTATCCGCTTGGCATAACACACTTATTATTTATATTTTACTTTTCTTATAAACTATTATACATTTAATCATAACAATATTATATTTTTACAAAATTATTTAGAATTGCAACGAATTCAATTCGTTGTACTAGGTCGAACCAAACATTGTATTGAGTTGTTGAAACTACTCAACTCAATCAGCTGAATCCTGTTTCTATGTACCAAAGTGCACAATATTGTACACAGTATTCAAACTAACTATCAATGACATTTCAAATTTTAATGGAATAACATTGTGAACAGTTTCTTATAGTACACCATATATTTTTATTTAAGCAAAAATTTGCTAATTTTTGGCCAAATCCTAGTATAAAATAAAATGTTAATGGCAACCGACGAACTTTAGGCAATTAAAACTCCGCAGGACCAACTGAACTATTCACCACTCCCTAAAAAATCGACATGATGAAACTGTTTATTTAAATATTAATATGTATGTTTTACATAAATATGTACTATGAATAGCTTTAAGATGTTATACATAAATATTTATGAAATAAAACATTTGTAATTAAAACAATAGATTTTTCTCATTTTAAATGTTTTCATCGGATCAATGTGTATTTATAATTTTTCAAAATAATTAAAATAGAACGAATTCAATAAGATTACCCCAATTATTATTTTTAAAAATTATAAATTCACGCAACTTTTATTGAATCGTGTTTAAATTTCCTAGCGCTGAAACTGCTTGCATCGCACAAATGCTAATCACCACAGATTATTCTCAAGCTAATCTGTGAAGGCCTACAAACTGTGCATGTAGCCTACTTGATGATATCTTCGATCTTATTCACACTTAACATGCATTATATACACCTACATGCTCCACACGTGTAAGTAAATTCATAGACCAAAATAAGTGCAAATTGTACATGTATTCACTGGTAGTCTAATAGCTCAAATTAATGTATCGCTCATACGTCATAAAATGTTCCAATGAAAATTAAGTTAATCAGTTGGTTTTATAATGAATTGATTTATTGATGAATAATTCTAACTCTAATCATAACTTATAGTTAGCGCTTCGAAGCTTCCGAAGCTTCTAGTTAGAGCTTAAAAATCAAAGTTCTAAGTGGTGGTAGCTCAACTATTAAGACAATGACGCCATATTCCAGGGTTAAAGGTTTAAATCCAAGTGGATAAGTATTATCTTTGGGGTTTCCGTGTGTTATTAAACTCTTTGTATTCATAGAACAGACTGACATAAAGGAAAGAAGTTAAGAAAACATTGGGAGTGCTTAAGACCACACGTTGGAAGTGATAACTTCTATGACCGATTTATATTTTTATCAGTATTAATATTAGAGGAGAATAAAGGTAAACAAATTACACAAGTCAATATATTGTCAAAAAATATTATCTTATTTTGAATAATATTTTCAATATATATAATATTGAATAATATTGTATATATTGAATAATATTATATATATTGAATAATAATATAATATAGTAATATTATTATAATTATAATATTATTATGTAAGAATATTATAATTATAATAAGTTTGCGAAAAATAGTGATAATTATAATGTAAGCAGTATTTATTTAGTGGCTAATGATTTTGAGTGAGGTATTTTGAGTGAGTATATGCACTCTACATAGAATTCTAAGAATAATTCATTATGTAAGGGATAATTATTATAATAACGTATTATAATATAATATGTATCGTCTATTCCATCTCCACGCGCTTACTTGTCTACATATACTATTAGCTGACAGGACAATGTTCGCTATTGCAATAATATGGTTACCTACAGCAAATGTTACATCTTAAAGTATTTTAGCTGATTCTGTGTGTATTTTGAGAAAGTGTTTTTTTTTACCACTTGCCATTGTGCTTTTACGCGATTTGTATTAGAAAAACGCTTTCGTGTTTTCCCCCTCGTTTTTTGATATTTGTTCTGGATGCGACCGAACTGCATCAGATGATGATGTACTCTGTTCTGGTAGGGCTGGAAGTTGAGAAATTTGGATATCATCGTCTGAAACCTGGAATTGGGAAGCTGGCTGTATTTCCTCAACACTAATATCCATTGAGTTGTCAGGTAAAGAAGGTGTGAGAGAAATCAGAACATCAAAGTAGCCTCTCGTCAGTTCCCCATTAAACTTTAGCCTCCCTACTCCCTCAATCGGTTCGCCAAAAGTCTCCCACAACAAATAACCATCTCTGTACACCTGAAATTTATAAAAAATATTTCGGATGCTGCTTGAATTTCACAGGAGGTTCCAAAAGTTACCGGTTTGCTCATATCCGCGATATATTCTTTTTTTGTTGAATAAATATCTTCTGTTACTTTTAAAGTACAGTATATTGTTTTAAACTGCGCCAATTGTTTGAAACATGACTAACAACTCTGGTCCTCACCTCAAACCCCAGTGAATCGTGTCATGTACAATTAAAGCCAAAGAGTAGAATAAGCCTTGTCCATCTGGCCTAGAAGAAACTACTCTGTGAGGAATACATACTCCATTAACGTGTATGACTCCATTGTTGTAATATGAAGCTAAATTTTATATTTAAGTGAGTAATAATAAGTTACAGTAAAATAAAACAATGTAAAATATTACTTTGTCAAAATGTACAAAATGTAAAATTTAGTCTAAACTTACTTCAGTTAGACAAAAATCAATCTTAAAACTTAAAACGCACAAATATAATAATTAAAATAATTCTAATTCTAATTATCCCTTACATATTGAATTATTCTTGGAATTCTATACAGAGTGCATACTTAATACCTCACTCAAAATCATTAGTCACTATATAAAATAAATAATGCTTACATTTTAATTGCCACTATTTTTCACATACTTATTATAATATATTAATGTTATAATAATTATAATAACGTATTATTATATACTATGTATCGTCTATTCCCTCTCCACGCGCTTACTTGTCTATATATACTATGTATCGCCTATTCCCTCTTCATGCTCTGACTTGTGTCTACGCAAAAAGTTTGCGTGGCGCGAGATTTCAGAAACATAGTCAAGTGAAAGTGCCCAACGGGCCAATAGAAGTTATCACTTCAAAAATGGAAATAAAAACTGCAACGGAATAATAATTGAACCTTGAAGAAATTATGAAAGTGTGAGTAGTTCGTAGTATCTGAGATTATTATTATTCAAAACTCAACCTGCACCCAAATTTAAAATGTAGAAACTGGGAAAGCAGTTTGAAATGACAATTTGTAATCTAAATTTGTGGTTCGTCAATTATTCTAACGACTGATGGTAATGTACTGTTAATTCTATTGTAAGATTATATAAAAAGCCCTGAAAAATCAAAAGTAATAACTTCGGTTTAAGCTTGAACTCTCTAGACGATATTTACAGAGCTACAACTTTATCTCGGATTTAAGGCATTCAGAGTTTGTTGAATGATAAAGGTGTTGTTGTTTCAGTTAAATGGGGCTATAAACCGGCACAACTTCGTTTATTATTTTCAGTAATACTCTCATGAAACCATGGAAAATCAGCTTTAGCCAGCGGGAGTTCTCAGTTTGGGGTGGTCTGTGACGTTGTTTATTTAACCCAATACTTTTCAACTCAGCCAATGCAGACAGAAACATGTCGGAGAGTGCTATTATCACTATAGCGAGTACAGACTATTATTATTATTATTACAGCGCTCCATTAACAATAGCCTTTATGTACGAAAACTGTATCGGGAGTGTCCTGGTAAATAGATTGGTGGTAGTGCTTCTGTTGATTTTCCCCACGTACCTGGTTTAACACAAATGGATTTTGTTCCTTCTGAGGATTTTGCAACGAACTGTGCTAATTAAAGCAACCTCTGCCGTTTCTCTACCACCGCTTCACTGTTTTGCAAAGATAAAATATAAATAATAAAATTTGATATTAGAAATTATTCTTGAAATTTTAATAGTCTTATGAGTTTATGTCCCGAGAAGTGTTACATGAAAAACTTTAATCTTCCCTAAATGTATATTTTATCGTAGGTGTACTAGAATATTGTTCGTATTTTCATGTGATAATGTTATCGCTATTTTTCTTACATTATTCCTGCCTGTGTGTGTATATTTAATGTTATCTTCATCTATCATTTCAGCCCAAAATAAATTCTTCTTGTTTAAGTTTGTTTTACCTCACATGGTGAGTAAACTGATTAAATCTTATTCCTCAGATTAATAACTACTGGTCAAACTAATGTCTAACTTGTTCTGATAAAAGATATTGGACGTTTTGGCAGGAGTCAGCGATCGTTAATCTTTCCTCTGGTCAGTAAAAGAGTGCCAATTACAGTAAACGACGTTCATCATGTGAGGCACAGATTATTGGATCCGATTGTGTAGGGAGGGGGATGGGGTGACGACACTTTCATCAATCACAGCTGATGAGTTTTACTTCAGATGAAGTTATACATAGTGTACAAGCCTTACATCCTAATAGTTGCACATTACATGCAATCCTTAAAATAATCATACCGATAATGAAATAGTAGGAGTTTTCAGATCTTAAATCCGAAAAAAATTAACAAACTAAAAAATCTATGGTTTTTTAAAGATTTTTCTTTAGATCACATTAATATTATATACTTAAACCTGCATACGTAATTAGTCTTAAATAGTCTTAAACACATTCCTTCTTGTTTTGATTGGTAAAAATTCAACATTTTAGACCAACTAAATTAGACTATTATTTTATTAAAATACACTCAGAAAAATCTAATCCAATAATAATGTTTTAAGTCGTAGGTTTAAGCCTGTATAAAAACAATGACGCCCACTTTCCTATCCATCCTGCAATTAAACTTAATAAGCTAAAGTCTTTTGCCTTTCAAATAACTCGTTTCTTGTTACCGTTAAAAATCAAAAATAAAAAATCGGAAAATTCCCATCAATACAAATAACCTTTATCCATTTCTTTTATACCAACTATAGGCCCGAAAATTTGCACTTTTTTAAATTTAACTTTTACTTTTTTACTTTCTCACTATACTATAGTGATCGCAAAAAATCGATGTTGAGATTTTTGTGTAAATATCCGTTTTGGGACCCCCTGAGTCCAAAAAGGTAGTTTTTACAAAATGTCTGTCTGTATGCATGTATGTCTATATGTATACAAAGCTAGAGCGAAAACTAATCGATCGATTTCAAACAAATTTGCACCAGACATGTCAAGTAGGCCTGTATAGATGCACGAATAACGGTTTTGAATATTTTTGAAAAATAACCCTCTTTTTGGCAAAAAAACCCCCCAAAAAATCTGTTATTATTTTTTTATAAAAAAATGGCTCTAAAGATTTTGATAAAATTTTTCTTATTTGTAACCCCATATTTAAAAAACCGCATCTTTCTAAAAATTCTCGTTTAGCTAATAATAATAACAGATTTTTGGGGTTTTTTGGCCATAAAGGGGGTTGTTTTTCAAAACTTTTTTTCGTGCATCTATGCACGATTTTCATAGACATACTGACATAATTGACGTGTTTTATACAAATTTGTTTGAAATGGATCGAATAGTTTTCTCTCTAGATAATAATAATAATATTTATTAGTTAATCTCCTACTTTAATAAATCACCCTCCTACCCCACTCTACAAGTCACAGTGAATCAGTTTAATAATTTAAATATGTTTGTGAGAAAGAATGTGCTAGTTCCTGGTACCGTTTATTTCAGGTTACATTCCAATGTTTCCCATCCAGGCAGGCCCTATTGTTACTCCCACTCCTTTGCTGTTTGTATGTGAGTGTTAGTTTAGGCTTTGCTTTATTTCAATTAGTAGCCAGCAGATTGAAGTGACGAAACATGTTGCGATTTAAATAAAGTTATATTTGTAAAATTATACCAAGTGGTTTTTGTATCCTTTTACCTTTTACTTTCTCACTATACTATAGTATAAAGAAAGTATAGCGATCGCAAAAAAGTTGAGATTTTTATGGAAAACCCTGAGTCCAAAAAAGCGGGTTTTACAAAATGTCTGTCTGTATGTCTGTCTGTCTGTATGTATGTATGTATACAAAGCTAGAGAGAAAACTATTCGATCGATTTCGAAAAAATTTGCACCAGACATATCAATTAGGCCTGTATAGATGCACGAAAAGATGTTTTGAAAATTTTTAAAAAACAACTTCCTTTTTGGCCAAAAATCTCCAAACAATTTGTTATTTTTTTATATAAAAAAACGGCTCTAACGATTTTGATAAAATTTGGCTTTTTTGTAGCCCTTAATGTACCCTACTATAAGGCAAAAAACTGCATCTTTCTAAAAATTCTCGTTTAGCTAATAATAGTGATTTTGGGGTTTTTGGCCGAAAAGAGGGTTGTTTTTCAAAAATTTTCAAAACCTTTTTTCTTGCATATATACAGGCCTAATTAACGTGTTTTCTCTCTAGCTAATAATAATAATATTTAATAGTTAATCTCCTACCCCTCCTACAATTATGAAGTCACAGTGAATCTGTTCAATAACTTAAATATGTTTGTGAGAAAGTATGTGCCAGTTCCTGGTACTGTTTATTATATTAACTTCGGTAAAAAAGTCAAAGGAACAAAAATGTTGTGATAATTTAACTACAGTGGAACCTCAATCATTCGAACCTCCATAATTTTAAATCCAATAAATCGAATTTTTTATTCCCCTTGAACTTCCCTATCTTTTGCAATGTTAATTTTACCTCTACAAATCGAATAGTTCAGGAGAAATACCTTGATTAATCGAAGTTTTACCGTATTTTCCGTCGTTAAAGTACCTCTATAAATCGAAGTTTTAGCTCAAAAACCTCTATAAATCGAAATCGTGCAACCGCCGCACCTCTACAAGTCGAAGAAATCCTCTATTAATCGAAGTTGTATGAAATTTGTTATGATTCAATACATCGATACTGTATTTTACTGAATTGTATTTCGACAGGAAATACCAATCCTTTATTCTGTCCAACTTCCGCTCCTGTTGCGATCCATCTCAGTCTTGGGCCAGCAGTAGAGTAGGTTCAATAAAGAAGCAGTTTGAAATTAAAACTAACTACTTCTTCCATTTAAAAGTACATATTAAATTTTATAATTGCATTACTAAGCATTACAATATAGTACTGAAATTAATATTAATGCCCAATGTACAAAACACCGTATTTTAGAAGGCAATCAATTCTCCTGATATTGATTGCTTGCACTGAATTGAACCTACCTGCTTGCATTGAATAAATCGAAAATTGGGTAGGATGAACCTTGATAAATCGATCCTTTATTATTCAAAATACTTGATAATTCGAAATTTCCCCGTTCCCCGTGGGATTCGATTTATTGAGGTTTTTGATTTAAGTAAAAAATATATAAAAACCAACACATTATAAAATTTTCCAATGTGTATATTACCTGTTTGTACTTAAGTAATGTTTTATTTATAGACTTACCAAAATGCTTGGAAGAAACCATATATGGTTATTTCTCCTCTTTTTGAACATCGCTTTGGAGTTTGTAGGAAGCTACAGATGTGATCGCACACCAGAAGGCCATGTCGCACCAAAGACACCGGCTGACAACAGGTACCATTTGAAAATAAGCGGAAACCCGGATAAGTACGTGCCTGGAGAGGGCTATACAGGTAAAAATTGTTTTAAACCTTGATGTTGTAAACATTTTTGGGGCCTGATTTAATTATGACAAGTTTAAAAAAGGGAGAACAGTTTTAACAATGTTTATTTTTAAACTCCTAAATGCTTTGACATATTATATAATATCAACTTTATTATACACCTTCGTAGATCTTCATCATTTTAGGGAATCCGGCTTGGTGGTTAACACGGTCATCCAAGGTTAGGAGTTTCGAGCCTCTGGCGTTTGACTTACATGCGCTTTGCTATTCGTGTATCTTTATTAGAATGGCTTAAAATGAAAGCGCCAACAAACAAATAAATAATAACAAATAAAACTAATCAAATTGGTAATAGTTAGTTTTTTTTTAGCAATATTTTGTCTGAGCAATACGTATGTTGATGACACTCTTCCGGAATACAGGAAACAATCTTGTTCTGTCGTGTTATTTTATTTCAAAAAAGAAATAATTGTTCCGAACAATCTTGCAAACATTGCCAACTGTCGTATGAGTGGATCAAAAACTATTTTATCATGGCCACGCAGTTTTCTCAACCACTTCACTAATTGTTGTGAAAAACATATCGATCTACAATCAAAAACACCAACTCCATGTCTAACTGTCACAATAACATGTATTCCGAAGATGTGTCATTATGATCCATAATCTCAGACAAAGTATCATCTATATATATAAAAGCCAAAACCCACTGACTCACTGACTCACTCATCACGATTTCTCAAAAACTACCAAACGGATTGGAATGAAATTTGGTATGTAGCTTCCTCTCGGGCCATAGGTGCTCACTAAGAAAGGGTTTGAAAAAATTCGAAATTTTAGGGGGGTTTGGGGATCAAAGTTATTAAATCACGATTTCTTCAAATCTACCGAACGGATTGGAATGAAATTTGGTATGTAGCTTCCTCTAGGGCCATAAGTGCTCACTAAGAAAGGGTATGAAAAATTTCGAAATTTTAGGATGGGTTTGGGGGGATCAAAGTTACTAAAATCATAATTTCAGATCTTTTATTATTATGACAATAGTGCTTTGATTATTTAAGATCTATATATATAAAAGCCAAATACCATTCACTGACTGAACACTTAAAAAGAATACAATTACGTTAAAAAGACTGAAAATACGAACCACCACGGGCAACGCCGTACGGGTCAGTTAGTGATTTCATAAACCGATAGAGGTTTTTTAACGTGATGTTAAAAAACGTTTGACAATAATATAGAATAATGAAATGGATGTTTCAATGTGTTGAATATGTTTTGTTCAACTTAAGTATTTATTTTAAGATCTTAAAAATTGGTTCAGTTACTATTAAGTTAATTGTGCGTGTGTTGTTATTGAGTTATAAGAAAGGTACCAAATAAGCAAATACAAGCATATGATTTAAATAGTTGATTTTAATTTAAACAT
>JAGFPH010001517.1:244938-259649 GCA_018207615.1 Philaenus spumarius | reverse complement strand
TACTTATTTTGTAGTATATTTTGCACTTTGATTAATACTTTTTATATTTTTTGTACAATTTATTATGATATACTTTCTAATACACCCTGAAGAAACTTCCCCTATTTTTGCAGTCTGATAAAAAAGTTAGGTTAGTATAAAACTGGAATTGTATCCCTCTTTAACAATAGATTAAAGTTTATTTCTATTTAAGTTGTTTATTTGAAAGCATTGTAATTGTTAAAGTGTATTTCGTAGTAAAACGTTCAGGACACATAAAACCAAAGTAGTCTTGTAAAGACGTGGATTTGATGTCCAAGTGAAACTGTCGTAAAGGATTGTATTATAATATAATGCTTTTTTACATCCCCAATTAATTAGTTCTTTTGCTGACGTCGTACGGTACTGAAACTGTTGTAAGATTAATACGTTTCGCAGTAAAATTATATTCTGCATCACTGTGAAATATTATTGATTTTGTTAACTGGTTAAAAAATCAAAAATATATAGAAATTAGATTTATGTACAAGGTCCATGCAAAGTAAATTTCCCCTGCACTGCTTTTATTAAGAGTTATATATATTACAAAAAATAAAAAACGTTAAACAAGTTGTCTTCCTAAACGATAAATAAGACAACTTAAATTTAGAAACTTAATTTCAGTTAAAGATTTCACCCCAAAGGGGAAAGTTTGTTAAGTTACTAGGTTCCTTCTTTACATATATGTAAGCAATAATAAATAATTATAAATTGGTTTATAAATTGCTATTGTTTTCTGTTTGGTATTTGAATACCTTGTTTGTGGTATTTTACAAGAAATATTCGCAACAAATAGTGATAAAATAAAAAATGTCTGTGATATTAAAGAACGTACCACTCTCACTGCTTTTTTTTAATAAAACCTTTACTGAAACCTTTATGTAAGGCGAGAGTGTATCAATTGGGGAAACGTCAATACGTTATGAGAGCGAGTACTTCCAGGCTGACGAGTACAAGTTTGTAGATACATAAATTATGTAGGCCTACTTATCAATTTATAAGAAAACACTTTGAAAATGAGAAGAATACTACAAATTGGAAACTGTGTGACAACATAATTACAATTATTAGAAATCAGTAAAACCTCTCCTCTACTGTATATTTTTAAATTAACAATGTAAAAAACAAACCCAACCTTTTCTTTAGGGCAAATATTAGTTAACATAAATCCACTCTATTCACATTGTTAAATTAATTGACATATATCAATAATCAAGTAGTTTAGACAAATTTATTTTAAATAGTTAGGTGTGACGTCACAAAACTAATATTGTGTAATTTCCAAACAAAATTTATTGGGGACTCTAGACTAAAGAGTTTAGTCAAAGCTCTTCTCCTAAATGTATATAAATGTACATCGAATGTCCTAACTAAGGCTTAAACAGTGAAAACAATTTACAACTTGAAATATGGTTATTTTTTAGATGTTGATACCCATGTTTGAAGGATTATAGTAAATTTTGTACTTGAAATTTACTTGAACATTACTTGGACCATACATGAACCAGTCTTAACTGTTAAATAGAAATAAATACCATTCAGACATAATCGATAGACATTATTTGCCAATTAAATTTATAAATACATGTATATTTATGTACATGTTTCCAAAAGACAAAACCAATTGTATTATATTTTTAAATATTGAAAATTTTCACTAATAATTTATTTTAAGGTTACTTTTTAAGTACTTTTTCAATTCCAAAAGGATAATTTTATCAGAACGTAAAACAAGTGTTCTTACTGGTTGTAGTCGTGACACAATTTTTACTTCTACAGCTAATTGACAAGAATAGTTCTGCATGTCAATATTCGTTTTACTCAGTGCTTCCAATGATGTACTGTATTTAACTGTATGGGTGTTTTTACAACTCTTTGAATTAAATGTTATTTATGAGTTATCAGTTGTAAAGACGACGAGCCTCTGTTTTTAATTTTAAACGGATCTGATTCTAATAAAAAAAACTTGCCTAAATAAGCTATGCAACATTGGAAAATAACCAGAAGATGGTTAAATCTTATAGAAAACCTAAGTATCTCAATTCAGCCTGTTTGAAAACTACTAAACAACGGTAAAATATCAAGTTTAGTGTTAGCAAGCTATTAATTTGACTTTTACATTTTGTTAGAAAATACACTTTTTTTTAATATTTCTACATTTTGGTTTACGGAATAAATCACTTAAAATTTTTATGTAAATGTGCTTGCTGGCAATGCATGCTATATTTGCCAGTGATATTGAGGTTTTATACTGTGAATTACAACAATGTATATCTACCATTGACCTCGTTAGGTTAATGCCAAGGTCAAACACGTAGCTGTTACTTGTAGGGATAAGTTAGTTCTGCTCTCTTCGTTGATGTTATTATCTGGTGGCCAATTCTTTAAATTAACTCTTTAGTTTAACTAAATAAAGTTGTATTATTTATGGATTTAAATAACTTATGATCTTTTATAAAAAATAATATTATAATAATATAATAATAACAACATTACTAAAAACTATAATGTTTATAGTATTGCAACTAAAAAGTAATAAAACTCAAACACTGCGTTAGATAGAGCAATGAATTCTCAACCAACAATTATAATTTTAAAGCTTTTGTAATAATTTGAAAAAGTTAAACACAAAAAAGGGAATTAATCAAATGTTTTAAATACATTTCCTAATGGCAAGTCTCTTATTTTTGTTTTAAGTATTTATAATAAAATTATTTTCAGTAAATAATATAGCTAATCTTGTTTTGAGGCAATATTATTTGTAAAAAGCTGCTTCTAATTTCTCAGTGTTAAATTTGGAACTATAGCAATATACAATAACGATTTCAAACTTGATTTACATTCAAAATATACAAATTTTAAATAATTTTGTATTCGCTAACCAAATTTACGGCAATAGAGTGGTTGCACTGTACCAAATGAAAAACCCTTTATTACAAATTTTATACTCGTATAAATTGAATCGTTGTATTAAAGAGGCCGAGTGAGATTCATATTTCTGACTTAATTAGTCATAACTAAACTTGCAGTATCAAGTAAACCATAAAAATTTTAATCTATTAATTTATTTGATATGCTGGTTTATAAGACCGTTGTTATCCAATTTTTAAGCTTCAGTTGTTGGTTAACTGAAATAGAAAATATAATTATAGTTCTTAATTATATCTCCCATTTAAATTACTTTAATTTGAATGTCAAAAAAATATTTACCTCCTGAAGTCAAAAATAAAAAAATGTATATCATGTAAACAGTTCATTTATTTATAATCATGGATATCGTTAAACAAGTCTTAAGTAATAATTACATAAGTGAATAATTAAACAAAGTTTCGAGTCAAATTTTCCAAATAACTAATATTATAAAACGTCCTTTGAGAGATTGTCAATATCTACAAACAACAACACAACAGTAAAAGCTAAACTTCAGTTTACAATAAATGTATAGTGGAAATGTAAACACATTCGTCTTCCGTTTGCTGACTTTATTTCCGTTGTACGTCACTTACTTTATTTATGCAATTTTGTTAATGGAGTTATCCACAGTTCTACTAAAGTTAGTTGTTCAAGTTACTCGACATGTTTGTGACGAAAACAGTTTCGAAACATTTCACGGTAGACCGCATATGAATGTAAATTAATTAGATATTTTTTTAATCGAGTTTATTCCTTAACCCTTTATAGGGCAGAGGTGATTTGAGTCTTTTTGCATTTAACACTCGGTGGTCAATTAACTAACCACCCCAAATGTGCTTTGCCTGGGCAACTCATTTTTTTTTCGAGACACAATTTTTTTCATAAAAACTAAACTCCACATAATACCTTAATGTGAAAACTGCAATTGTAGAATTTTTATCATACTTAGATAGTCTGATAAGGGGTGGTCAATAAACTAACCACAGACCGTTTTGGTCAAACTATTATTGCGATTGATTTGTGGTTAGTATATTGACCACTTATTTAGGATTAAATAAAAAGTCATGTAGTGATCAGTAAATATAAAATTTATTTTTTCAATAGCAAGAATGTTTTTTAGTTACAGCAAACATTTATGCAAAAAAAAACTTAACAAAATAATTAATTTTATCTGTAGAAACAAGTAGAGGTAAACATTAGTTAAAAAAAAATTATAAGCCTGGTTATAATTTCAACAAAGAGACAGTTAAAAAATTAATAAATTCAATAATATTGTAAAGTAGAATATAAATACTGTTTATATAATAACAGTATTTAAATATTAATTTGCCTTAAAATTTAAAAAATAGTATAATATATCTTTTGTATTTAATATATTTGAAAAGTAATTCTATTTTGTAAAACTGCACATAATATGTATAAAGTTTAGAAACAAGTAGGAAAACGGTAGTTAAAAAACCATTATAAACCTGGTTATAATTTCAAAAATGGTAAGAGACAGTTAAAAAAATTAATAAATTCAATAATATTGTAAAGTAGAATATAAATACTTTTTATACAATAACAGAATTTCAGTATTAATTTGCCTTCAAATTAAAAAAATAGTATAATATGTATGAATGTAGAAATAAGCCAAATTTAAAAAAAAAAGTTATTAATATTTGAAAGAAAAATATCCCAGTAAGGACAGGAATACAAATATTTTTCTCATAGAAAGGTGCGAAACAGTAAGAGATCGTCAATAACATCTTTTCTGAAACTTTTTAGACCTCCTAACCTATTTAGAATTAAGTAGTAATAGTTACTAATGATGCTTCAGTATATGGTATCCCTCAAACAAATTTAGTTATATTTTTTTTAAATTTCAAAACACACTAATTTTAAGGTTAAGTAATGGTAAATTACAAAAATATTTTTCTTGTAATAAATAAAAGCAGCATATTACTTCTTTACACGAAATCTAATCACAAACTCTTATTAGTGTATGTACAAAATATTAAAATAGTCTGTTAACTTGCCTTTCTTGAGATTATAAACCACTTTTGACTATTGTAATGAAAAATTGACTCAACAAGTCATCCTGTGGGCAACGATCACTTAACTGACCATCTTTTCCTTTGTTTGGAGCCTGGAGCAACAACGTGCACATTACAACGGAAATAAAAATTCCCAGGCTTCTTATTGGTCTAAAGTGACATCAGACTCAATAAGGTTAAGTACCGCTTAACCGTGCAAGCTATTTTGAACTTTTTGTTAAGTGGTTAGTTTATTGACCACCGCCCGTTAAGGAAAAATCACTGATTTATGTATTGCCCACCCAGAGCACTTTTGAAGTGGTTGGTTAATTGACCACTGACCTATAAAGAGTTAAGTTAAGGTCAAGTTTTACTTTCTGTTTTCCCTCGGAAGTATTTCTAACAATTGCTCGTTCTTCAAAAATACTTCTTCTATTTTGCTTTTAAACATTTAAATTGTCATACCTTTTACCTCAACAACTTTTTTTTCCATCCGTACTAAATGTCTTAACTGAAGTTCCATAATACCGACTGATTTATTCCAACTTTCAAAAATTACTAATTTAAATTGGCAAGAATTAATTGTACTCCAATATTAGGCACTTAAATTAATATTTGATGAAATTTATAAATAAGCAGATGCCAAAAAATATTTCCACGTACATGCTTTTTGTAAAATTATGTTTATTTATACTTTCTAAACTTACGAAAGTGTTATATATTATGTTAAGTTATGAAATACTCAATTTAAACACCAAATACATGCATTCAAACAACGCAGACTCCCTACTTTAGTCTAACTCCCATGCGGTGTGATATTAGGGCTTGTACACGCTATGCATCTTAGACGCCTATGCGTCTGCGACTTTTTGCCGAAAAGGTCGTCGCCTTGACGCATGCTCAGTTGAGAAGCATTATAGTTTATGGAAGACGCTGGGGCCTGTACATACTACTGTGTCTTGCTAGACTCGTCGACACGCAACTAGACGCAGCCCTCTCGTCTTTAGGTACGCCACGAAATCACTACGCGTCTTGGACACCTAAAATGTCTTTGCACAGGATTATAGTAAATTTAATTGCCTTTCGAATGATATCACTCACAATTATTATACTCGGATTTATATACGCCTCAAATCACTACCCAAAAATGATTAAATGGTCTAACTCAGCCATTTTGATCGGATCAAAAAACAAAACAAAAATGTGTGTCGGAAGAATCCTACTAGGACCCTTTAACCAAAAACTCTGAAATTTTTAAGCATATATATACTACTGCTGCTCAATTCGCGAATAAAACATATTATATAAATTAATTAATTTTGGATATCTTCTCCAAATAGTCTGAAACGTATAGAAAATCCTACCCTCGTCCGACCGGGATGCCTCTATTAAGTAAAGTTTGGTCCAAGTCTGAACCTGGACCAAATGAAATGGCATGGACTTTGTGTTATTTTACTTAAGGCGAGTTGGACCGTTTGAAACCTGGACTTTATTAAGGCTTCCCGTCCGACCAACTGTTTTCAAGTTGGGTCGAGTGTAATAGCTCTTTGAGATACGTATTATTTATCTGCCACTTATGATAGTATACATTTGAAAATAAAATTTTTCTCAAAATATTGCTTAATTTTGCACGCTTGAAAAGTAAGTTAAGAATTTTTGTAGATAAGCCAAATTATAGGCAAATAATTACATTTATAACTGTAGATGATCAACTGCAAAAGTTTTTGAATTTTATAGAAACAAATGTGTTAAAAATTCAGCATTTTGTTTTCTAGAAAGAAAAATTCAGTATAAATAAATAAATAAATAAAGAAAAATATAAATAAATAAATATATTTTATATTTTTATATATTTTATATATATATATATATATTTATATTTTATATTTTTCTTTATAAAAATAAATGTAAAGAAAAAATAAATAAAAGCAATTTCAACTTGGTAGAAAATGTATTATTTATTATTACTATAATAATTTTATGAAGTATGGTAGAATTCCACGTAACTATTATACCTCGAAAAAGTACGATAGGATTTTTCCTTCTGTTTTATATTATATTCTGTTTAATAAATGAGGGTTTAAAAATATATACGGTATAATACCGCAAAGCAAGATGATATTAGTATATATGGGAACAAAATAAAGAACCAAGGAATTATTCCGGATGTTTATTCCAATGAATTAACGTCTGTTATCATCATTTCTTGAAATTTAACTTGCCCTCAGAGTTGTAGAAACTTTGATGACAACACACTCCCATCAACACTCGGATGACTGTCATGTTGTCATCCCTCACTTTCTTCAGACCAAGAAGTTACGTACGCACCTTCTCCACTCGCCCTCTTGCAAGTTGTCTCCTTGCATTATCTTCCCAGTCAACACAACTTGGGATGGACTTCTTTTGTGTAAAAAATTGTGAAGAGCATAACATGCTGGAGCAATTATTTCTACTTTACTTACATAAACTTGTATTGTCGTCAGAAGGACTCGAAATCTGTTTGCAATATCCCAAATGTGTTCTCAACCACCTGTCTCCCCCCTTTCACCCATACGAGGTAGTTGAAGATCTTCTCATTATGAGTTATTCCTTTGCTAAGATAAGGCTTTATTAAATTTTGTTTAAAGGAAATTTCTCGTGTCCAACGAATGTAAAGGATAAGCAAATTTTCTCTTGCATCAGGAAAGCTTGAGGGTAAATTTGACATTCAGTTTCTCTTCTCTTCAAGTAATTTTCAAAAATCGGTCTCCATAAGTACACCACCGTCGGAAACTCTTCTATCAATCCCACAATGGACTTATAGTTGGCGTTAACCACTGCAAATAGGACAGTATTATTATAAGAGAAGAACACAAGTTGTGTTAGGTGCGGCGCATGTGATCCCACTGGGCTTTTCACCAACACCCACTCTTACACAGACTGTACAGGGTGATTACATCTACAATCTAACAGTGACACTGCCCCCACGTGTCCAACCTCAGTTGCTAGGGTACTGAAGGAATAAACCTTACGGCTTCGGAGATATCCTTCAGGTCCACCGGACCACCCCGTCGAATTCCAATGGCTTTCGGATCTCCTGGATACCGTCCCATTCCCTGCTTACAAGAAGTACAAGACATTCTCCACAGGTCTTCGTTGATGATAAGCCCCGGAGAACGAGTGACCGGCAGGCAGCACTTACGTGTGCTTACCTTACCCCATATCAGAAGATGGGTGCCGCCCGTTACCCACATGCTTACTTCGACATGGGATTGGGTGGGCACCCAAAGGTTTTAGGGGCTAGCATCATGGGGTATAACGCTAGCCCAAACTGCAAATAGGACAACGCTGTGTAATCCTTTGTAGTTGAAGGAGTGTAGGATCCACTGTCCGGAGGCCCGCGAATGCTTAACGTCTATTTCGCCAACTAGTATTAGTGACGCGGCGGTAGCGGCGCTCCCTACATGTTCGATGTCGATGTGTCTATGGGGAAATTGTTGGGTTGGATGTTCGACTGCATAATGGTAGCTTTAAAACTACCTTTTTAGGCACTAAAAAATCAATTTTACCCCAGTTACTAACGATGGTGTCAACTTTTACACTCTGCTTATTTTGTCTTACTGTCCATAGTTTTTAAATAAAACGACTAATGAATAATCCGCGGTAAAATATCAAAATGAAAAGGTAATGTCAAATAAATAAAAATTATTGATACCAAAACCCAAATTATAGAGCATTGAAAAAACATATCGCCAACTGAGCTTCATAAGGTAACTTATACCAAGCATTTTACTTTATGAAAGTATGTATACTTTTAAACGATTTGGTTTTTTGTAACTTTAAAAGTCACATTTCGTTTAAACCTAATGGATCGATATTTTTTATTTTCATTATTGTATTTTGTTATTTACGTATATATATTATTCATATATATTTAACACAAGAAGGTAATCTCGATACTGATTTTTCTAAAGAGGTAGATAATTTTTCTTTCTTTCATTTTGGTTAAGTACAGACTCTTAATATTTTTACGTATTTAAAATATTAAATTATTGTTGTTTAAATGCAATAATTGAAATGAAAAAAATTATTATTATTATTATTATGTTTATTGGGTAAATTCATATTAATATATCTGTGTAAGTATGATTTTATTGTTTGTTTCAAATATACATCGCACATTATTTCCCGGAATGGCATTCATTATCATTTATTGAGCTGGTACGTCTCAGCACCAGGCTGCAGTTGGTAAAATACGGACTATTACAATACTTGACTTGCAGTACTTGTTGACATGATACTTCAATAAATACCTTAGTAAAGTATGTGCTTAGCTAGAAAAATATTTACTTTATAAAATAATTTATTTCATCAAGATCATTGTTTTATCCGTTGACAACATACTTTTTGGGCTAAGTTGTGGTACAATATATTCAACTTGTCAAAAATAACTTGATTAAAACTTGTTCATCTGAGACTGAAATACCAACTTGCTTTTATTAAAAGTGATATTCCCACAAAATCTGTACCAACTTTTAAACTAATCAAGTGCATGGTTTTGGTGTGTGGGTGTGTGTGTGGGTGTGTGTGTGTGTGTGTCGTGTAAATTATGCCTGTTGATTAAAATTAATAAAACCTTCTGCATGAAATGAAGACTATGTACAATTGTCAGAGCGGGGCGAACATGGACGTCCTCTAGTAATAAATATTGATAAAATTTTAATATAGGTAGTTTTAACTTTGTCTCATTTATAATCTTGTTATACAAGTAGCCAGATTCCATTTTGAGTAGAAACTTTTCGTCTTTTACTTACAATGTTCTCAAAACTATACATATTAGTTTCAATGTCAAAAAGTAAAAATGTGTATTTAATATGTTCTTATATATAATTTTAATTTACCAATTGGTGTAGGCTAACACTTACAAAATATTTGAAAATTTATAATCAAATAATAAAGGAAAATACACAAAAATATTAAAAAACAAAATAATAATAAACACAAATTGTAATAGGAATGGACCTCAACCACATTAGTTCTAATGATAAAAAACATGCAGAAACCCTTCCTCCTTCGCACTTTGAAGGATTCGTCCTTGTTCACCGCTTTTGTTCTATATTAATTGAATACGTTTTCATAAGTGAAGATCAACTATTATTTACATACATTATTTACATGGAAAGAGCCCATCGTTGGGACAAAAGAGCCAGGATACATTCTCGGGTGGTTAGGTTAGGAATAAGCGTACATCACCTGCAACCCGTTGGTCATAATCCTACGAAAATGTTTATTGGTATTCCAACTAGAAATATACTACGCAATAAAACTGTTTGAACATTTAGAGGTTGTGTTTGCAATATGTAACTATGTAGTAAGTTTAGTATAGATAGGTAGGACTGTGAGTCACATAAGGTGAACGTAAAGATATGCTGCTAAGACACATAAAGTTTAAAGAACATTTGAATGGTGGATGTGGTAAAATTCCGACTCTAAGAAAGCTAATAGTTTGGTCTGGAAGAGGTCGTTAGTATTTGATAGGTACTGAATATGGCAACTCGGTTTCAAGGTAAGGATACTAAAAATAGATATATTTAACGAACTATTCCAGGAAAGACTACTTAGGAAAAACGAAGTGTTGGAGGCAGATAAACGCCCTCCTGGGAATATCTGGTGAGGGATTTTCTTGAACAAACCGTAGAGGGCAGAATACTCAAAGGAGAAGGAAGGAAGGTTTGGATGGGGAGCTGGATATACAATTATATTCTGACTGCATTTTTACGGGGCTGGAAGGTTCAACATTATGGAACTGGGACAAGGCTGAACATTTTGTTGCTTCCTCTGAATGCATCTTTTTATCTTATATATAAAATTCTCGTGTCACAATGTTCGTTCCCGTACTCCTCCAAAACGGCTTGACCGATTCTCATGAAATTTTGTGAGTGAATTGAGTAGGTCTGAGAATCGGCTAACATCTATTTTTCATACCCCTTAGTGATAAGGGCTACGCCCCAGTGGCCCTCAAAGTTTCAATGTTAATCTTATGGAAGGTCAATCTTAAGGAAGAAGAAGATAGATTTCTTTTGATTTTATCATGGGCACAAAAAACAGCTGTTCGTATGAAAAGCTTAAAACAGCTGATTTTGATCAACAACTGATTTGGATCAAAAACTGAATATAATTTTAGGTTAGGCCTACAATGAACATTTTTTTTACAATGAACTAAAACACTTGGGCTAATTATTAGTATCAGGTTGATTTGTCTATCCGTGCAAAGCCGGGTCGGGCCAGCTAGTTGTGTATAAAGATAACCAACAGGTTTTATAAAGGTCACTAACTTTTATGTTATGTAGAATGATCCTATTATGTCTAACAAGAGAAAAATATCGCCTCCTAGTGATACAATAGATGTCAGGCTTATGAAGTTTCACACCACATTTTAAGCAATTAAGTCCTTAAAGTACGTGATTAGAAGAAAACTTTATTTTATCTCTTCGAAGAACGCTGCGTAAATTCATTCAATAATCAAAACTGACCAACTCCGTCCAACAATACTAAATAAATTCTCTTTCCTCACAAGACTCCTATATTAAATATCGTATAAAAGCCTGATAGTTGAAGATTAAGTTGGTATTTTGGTTTAAACGAAATCCTTGAATAGAAATATTTGTTATCTTGAGTATTTCATTTGAACCACAGTAAGTATTTGAAATTGTAAACTTAACGAAAGTGTCTAGTTGCTGGCAAAAGTGCTCATTTACATTAAGGGAGAGTTGAAAACAGATTTGCAACACACCAGAAGTTAAAATGTTTTACTGAAGTAATAATTAAATATAAATATTTTTAATCAGGAAGCTAACTACATCTAGTTAATATTGCAATTGAGAGTGTTAGCACAACAATTTGAGACATGTTTTTCTGGGACTAAAACAGATGTATAAAATCATGTTTCGTAACTGAATTCATTAATGAACTTAGAGGATTGTTTCCTCAATGTTTCTGCGAAAGTCCATTGTGTTCTTTTACATGCTTGAAGTGTTGCTTTTTTAAAATTCAAGAGTGATCATGTCCTAAATATAGGTATACACAACCACAGCGCCATACAAGCTTATGAGTATTGTGCCAGACAGCACAGGTTAAATTTATACAGTAAACTTCCCTCACAAGCTGGTACAAAGTTCATGAATAAGCTTCCTAAAAGCATTCAAAATTCACCAAACTACAGGATTTTAAAAAAATCAGTCTTAGAAAATTTCAATTATCTGAATCCGTTTGTTTGTGCATCATGATACTATTTTGTTACAGATCTGATCTCATTGTTTTAGTTTTTTTTTTATGTTCTTTGTCTTGTTAAATTATTATCTTATTAACTTATTATTACAGATTTTTTCATTTTGAAAATGTTTTGTATTTATTTTAATAATTGTAAATTTTTCTTCTTGTTGTTTAATTGAATTTTGTAAGAATTCAATTACAAATTATAAATTATAAATAATTTAAATCCCAATCTGGAATTTAACGGTTTCCTTCTACGTTGTAGACTTCCTATATGACTGAGAGGTTAAAAGTGTTCTTCTAGTTTACTATATAATAGCTGGAGCTTCAACACAGTCGCGTAGTTGTTAACCTAGTTACTGAGATTTACTTACGCTATAACATGCTTCCCCGACCTGATTATTCTAACTGGCATCGTTAACAAATTATATAAAACTAGCTGAATACCCGTGCTTCGCTACAGGGAATTTGTTTTTTTTTTCATCACTATGATTAATAATTCATTGAAATATTTTTCTTTCATTTTCTTTCATCTATTATTTCACGACAGTAAATTATAACATGTATTTTCAATTAGTTTGGTATATATTGTTCACTGTTTGCCCGTCAATCGTCTTCGTTACGGTGTGTGTGCCGAATAAATTAAATCAATAAACAATTTTAAAAAATAGAGTGAAGACTTCTTTTTCAACCGCTAAATCTACAGACTTTTAAATCACAGTCTTAGCTAGATGTTTGCAAATCACCCAGATACGTCTTTAATATGCGAATGTATAGATCGGGAATGTTTTGATCAGCTTACGTCTAAAATATCAGCTCTCTAGCTTTAAGGAAAGAATACCAATTAATATTTATTGTTTTTAGGGTTTGTTATTGCATTTTCAACCCTTAACAGTAAGTAACAAAATGTAAAACTGGTTTATCTTGTATATGTATCTTGTAAAAAATAAATGTACAAAATGTCAGATATATAGCTTTAAGGAAAGTATAAAAATAAATATTTACAGTTTTTAAGGGTTGTTATCACATTTTCAAAACTATAGCACCACGTAACAAAATATAAAACTCATTTACTTTTTATATGTGTTTGTGAGAAATAAATGTAAAACATTTCAGCTTTAAAGAAAGTAACAAAACAACATTTATTGTTTTAGGGGATGTTTCAACCCTTAAAGGCCAAATATTTTAAACTCCTATCTCAGTGCGCTTCTAGAGCCTATGAGCAATATATGTACCACATTAAATATGTCACGTTCCTTGGCGGTATTAAATTAATATTTATAGATGTAGGAGTTGTTCCTAAATTTCACCCCTTAGCAGAACATGATAAAACGTAAAATTGGTTTATTTTTTTGAATATTTATTGTATCTTGTAAGAAATAAATGTAAAACATTTCAGCTTTAAAGAAAGTAAACAAACAACATTTATTGTTTTAGGGGATGTTTCAACCCTTAAAGGCCAAATATTTTAAACTCCTATCTTAGTGCGCTTCTAGCGCCTATGAGCAATATATGTACCAAATATATGTTCCTTGGAGGTATTAAATTAATATTTATAGATGTAGGAGTTGTTCCTAAATTTCACCCTTTAGCAAAACATGATAAAACGTAAAATTGTTTTTTTTATATGTATCTTATAAGAAATAAATTTTAAAAATTTCAGCTTTCTAGCTTTAAGGAAAGTATAACAAACAACGTTTATTGTTTTAGGGGTTGGTTCAACCCTTAAATGCCAAATATTTTAAAATCTTTTCTTAGTCCGCCTCTAGCCAATATGAGCAATATATGTACCAAATTTTACTTTCCTAATATTTTAGGCGTTTTAAATTTTACGTTTTAGGCGGTATTCAATTAATATTTATAGTTTTAGGGGTTGTTACCCCACAAAGCATTTCATCCCTTAACAGAACGTGAAAAAATGTAAAACTGGTTTACTTTTTATATGACTTGGTATTAACAAAAAATGTTTATTGTTTTAGGGGTTGTTTCAACCCTTACAGGCCAAATATTTAAAAAAAATCCTTTCTTGTTTCGCCTCTAGCCCCTATGACAAATACGTGTACCAAGATTCACGTTCCTAGGTGATAGGGTTTGTGTGATATATAACAAAATATATTTATATTTTTAGGGGTTGTTTCAACCCTTAAAAGTCATATATTTTAAAATTCTTTCTTAATGCGCCTCTAGTGAATATGACAAATACGTTTACCAAATTTTACGTTCTGAGGATGTAGTTTTTTTTTTAGATATATAACAAACAATATTTATGGTTTTAGGGGTTGTTTCAACCCTTACAGGATAAATATTAAAAAATTATTTTTTATTGCTCCTCTAGCCCCTGTGACAAATATGTGTACCAAATTTCACTTTCCTAGGCGGTAGGGTTTTTGAGATATATACCAAACAATATTTATTATTTTAGGGGTTGTTTCAACCCTTACAGCATAAATATTTAAAAATTATTTTGTATTGCTCCTCTAGCCCCTGTGACAAATATGTGTACCAAATTTCACT
>JAGFPH010001517.1:234620-244928 GCA_018207615.1 Philaenus spumarius | reverse complement strand
TATTGCTCCTCTAGCCCCTGTGACAAATATGTGTACCAAATTTCACTTTCCTAGGCGGTAGGGTTTTTGAGATATATACCAAACAATATGTATTATTTTAGGGGTTGTTTCAACCCTTAGAGACTAAATATTTTAAAATCCTATCTTAGTGCGCCTCTAGTGCCTGTGAGGAATATGTGTACCAAATTTCAAGTTCCTAGGTTTTTGAGAATTTGTTTTAACCCATCACAATGTTTAGGAATACGTTTCAGAAATTGTCAAAATTAGAGATAGACTCTAAGGCTAACAACAGACGAGACACCGGTGTACGGGACACTGTCCGGTGTCCCAGCTTCTCGCGGGGAGAGACACCGTAGAGTCACAGAATCTGGTAGCGCGCTACTCAGTGTCTCATCTGTTGACACACATTTAATTGATAGTACATTTAGTGTCACTAAATATACTATCAATCAAATGTGTGTCAATAGATGAGACACTGAGTAGCTCGCTACCAGATTCAGTGGCTCTACGGTGTCTCTCCCCGCGAGAAGCTGGGACACAGGAAAGTGTCTCGTACACCGGTGTCTCGTCTGTTGTTAGCGTTACAGACAGTACATAAAAAGTAAAACAAGTATAACAAATTCTCTGACAGTTTAAGCCCAGCTTCTAAATTGTATTCTTATAACTAATTTATAGCCAGAGTACGTTTTTACTTATTTTTATATAATATTTCCAATTTTAAAATGCTAAGTAAGTAAACACAATATTACAGTGTCACAGTAATTATAAAAAGTACACATAATTACAGTGTGAGCTTTAAGTAAAATAAAAAGTGTTTACGTGTGAACTAAAAGAAACTTTACTATCGCAACCAAGGTAGCATGTTGATGTATGCAAATGAGAGAACTTTATTAGCAAGGAAAAACTATTCGTCTTACTATTGTGTTGTTGCAGTACAACCATACTTTGATTTTAAACCTTCTTGATTTTATAGTTCACTATAGCGTTGCGTATGATGCACAATCGCTAGTAGTAACAATTGAAAACGTATAACGTGATAACGAACATTGTCTACACAACAGCAAATAGTTCAATGGTTGAAATATTTATTAATTTAGATAAATTTGTGTTGTTACATAATCTTCAGTAAAAACTGGTCTTTGATACTGTTATACTGAATTAGGATAATGGTATACACATTTGTTACTGAATATAAGTAAGTTGTAATGTATTGTTTGTACATTTATCAAACTAAAAGAGTAATACTGGTTTTAAAATAATTAGAATTTATAACACATGTGTAGTCTACTTTGACAATTATTGATCAATGTATTTCTAAATACAATCTCAAATCTATAAATTTGATAAATCACGTAATTTTAAACTTTAATTGAATAAAGTCACAATACTTGAAATCCACGATAGCCATATAAAAGGTATATGATTTATTGTATGGAAAAATTCAACTATGGCTGACCCCACTTTGGTACTTATGAAAACCAAGCTTACAATCCCTAACGTACGAAAGTGATTTTTATTGTAAACTAGTGGACCCAACAATGCTCCGCTATTGCTTGATATTTAATTTAAAGGGTAGTTATTCCATTTCATTACATAGACTTAAATCGAATTGCAATTAATCGAATTGCAAAATGGTTTTATGCCACTTAAGAATATACTACACAAATTTAGATTTATAGTTTGTAAACCTTTATAGGTAATACAGTAAACCTTTTGCTTGCTTTTACCTAACCTTAAAAAACTTATAGTTGTGAAGAATTGTAAAAAACCTGATTCTAATTTAGCCCAATTGGTTGCAAATAAACGTGTTTTGCTTCATTGTAGGCCTAACCTAAAATTATGTTCTGTTTTCGATAGAAATTAGCTGGTTTATGTATTTATTGTGTAACAATTATATTGAATTGAAATCAATTACAATATAGTAAGCATTTTTAGAACGGTATATAGAATACTAATAAATTATAATTAATAATTATTAAATTTAATAATTTACTTAGTAAATATTAATACCGTACTAATATACCGTGATTTTTAGTTGATTTTTGTTTTTGTTTGCTTTAAGTTGGTCAATCTAACCTTAAAAAGCTGTTGGTTTTGAAGAATAATAAACTGATGTAAAGTTGTTATGGTAATGAATGTAAACAAACATGTGTTGCTAAGCTTTTTATACGAACAGCTGTTTTTGTGCACTATCGTCTTGAGTCCATACAAAAGAGGCTGTTTAGTTTTTCCAAATCTGAAACTTTTTCGGGAAACTTTTAAAATTTGTCTTTTTATAGAAACCTAGCTCAGACTATTACGAACGTTTTAAAACAAAAAATAGGCATATTGGTCCAGCGTTCTCAAGTGATGCGCTGACAAAGAAACAGCAATTCATTTTTATTATATTTTTATTATATTTTATATATTATACATTTTTATTATTGATTCTAAACTACAAAATTAGCGTTTATAAAACAAATTATTATAAATATGATGGCTCCAAACCCTGCCAAGTTCAATGCGTGCATTTGGGGGTTAATGCATAATTAATAAGAACCATAAAGCAAGGTGTAACACAATGTTATCTTAAGGTGGTCATATATTTCACTTTCTTTTTTGGTAGTAATAAAACACTAAGGCGTTACCACATCTCAACCATTTTATTTAACTTGTATTTTTATTAAAATGTCTTTGAACAAATTCTGAATTGTCTTTAGTTCGTTTCATTTACAATTTGAAGGGTATATGACGTAAGAGAAAAAAAATTAGTTTCTTCTTATTTCCTTTTTTTATTCACTAATCAATTTCTATTTTAATTTGTTCTATTTTCCCCCAATGGATTTTTACCTTTCCTTTATTATTCCTAAAAATGCATGTACAGTATATTAACAAGTACAAATTTATTAAGTAGTTCCGGAATAATTTGGATTTTCAATACATTAAAAACAGTTTAAAAGATTAATTCGAATAAATATTAAGTTTTTGTTTGACATGTCTTGATATACAGAAAAAAGTTACAATATAAATAGCTAGAAACAAAATAATGGACCAACGGTTTGTCATTCAAAGTCTCGATAGATTTACTTATCTAATGTTAGTGTGAAAAATTACTGTTTAAATAATAATATTTATAAAATTTTGTAAGAATAATAAATGTTTTAGTAACATTTTCTGCCAATCCTAACGTAACACTTTCACTTAAGTTTGTCGACGCGTTTCGGAGTTCCTTCATTATCGAGACCTATTTCAGTACTGGATTCATCCGTTATGGAATCGTCTGGATATAGCTAGCCACGCCACTCCTCCTACTACCGGCACTGCTTCTTAAGTAAACTGTTATGTAATATGTTATGTAACGTTCACACTAAATTTGCCCGATTACTTCTTTTTGACTTACATCTAAACTTTGCGGTTGCATACACTTTTCACTGCAGGGGCTGTAGTACACCGCTTAGACACACCGCCGCAGCACTTACCTGACCCATAGCGGAACACGAGGGACCTTGCCTTCCTAACTCAAAGCACAATTCGCCTTTTTGTTCATTAGTGAGATAGACTTTCAACGCGATCACTAGGTCACATGTTGCCTGGCGACTTGAAACATGTAGTTCCATTCTTTCTTCTACAATATGAGTTAATAGCTGTATACCAGGTAAAATTTCTATTTTTGCTTAATATGTAGGATGTAGTCTGCGATGTCTGAATTTTTCCAATAATTGCAAATGTCATTTACTATTAGTTGCCGTTTGTTATGTGTAAGCCATTGTATTTTGCAAAAGCAATTTGTAAGTTAATTAACCATATAAATTTTGATATTTTGTAAAGCCTACAACTATTCTAAATAGTCTAAACAGTGATTTTAATAATTAGCCTGGAAAAATGCACAATTTAAACTAAAGTGAACCAATGTGTGATTACCTACAAGTTATATTTTGTGCTCTAAAGAGTTCCTGTAAAAGTATAATTCAGCCAGTCAACTAAAAACAGTATATTTCTTTTAGTTTGCCAGAGCCAAAGTGTTAATCTGTACCAATTAACTTTCATCTTAATTACCAGTGAAACTTATAAATTATTAATTCAATCTAGACCAAATAGACACGTCGAAACAGATTACAGCATGCCTGTTGTAAACGTGCTGTAATTTTATTCTAACATGATAATTTATTTTCGGCTATTTTAAAAACAACTAATGCCTACATTATGTTCTGATTCTTTAGAGAAAATCTGGTTCAACTTCTGGTTTAACTGTCTAGTTTAACTTCCTGGTTTAAGTTTCTGCTTTAACTTCAACTACTAACGAACATGCAGCCTAATTAAAAGTGACTTCACCTTCGCTGCCACCGTTTTCTTCTATGCTGTTTTACAAAAAGTGCTATCAGTTAACTAACAAATTATTATAAAAAATAAAAACGAAAAGGCTATTTTTTTAATCAATATGAACTCATATTAAGCTAGCAAACTTAGTGACTTTTCTAAAATAAAAAAAGGCTATTAAATATCTTAGGTAATTAGAATAGTATGTCTCTGTAATATATATGTTACTTTTTAAATAAAAAGGGTGGTGAGGTACCTATTTTGAAACCACGGACTCCAAGAGTCAGAAATCCAAATTTTTCTTTAATTATAATGACGTCATGATTCTAATAATACTTTAAGTACAAAATTTTACATTATTTTATTTTGTTTATACCTTTTGGAATTGCAGTTTTTTTTTATTACATACAATGCGCATATATTTTTTATAAACGTTGGCCAACTTATAATATACCGAATAGTTTGTAAGTACTATTATAAACTAATCTTTAAGACCATTTGTACCATTTTTAAAGTTTAATTTCTTTGATAATTAAGTAAATTAATATTTAAATATATAATTATATACAGGGTGGGCTTTTTCTTTAATTTTGTAAGGGAGGGAATTAATTAAATCAATCTGTTATTTTGGGGCGTATACAATTTCATTCTTTTTATATTAAGGGCGTATCAATTTTTTTTAATAAACTAATGTTATTGTTATAAATGTGTACATTAATTGTATTTATCCAATAACCTGTCAAGGAGAATTTCAGATATCTCGACTTCGGAATTAAGGTAAGACTTGCGTCTGGTATATTTTTATTTTTATAAACTTTCTGTATGTGCCATCCATTTTATTTGAGCCCAGTACGCATTCCACATTGTTTTTGCTTTTGGATGGTAACAGTTATAAAACACGTTATGTAACATGTTATGTAATATGTTATGCAACACGTTATGTAATATAAACCTACTCTTTAATTTAATTTTTAATTGAGAGTTGCATAACATATTACATAACAGGTTACATAAGAAGCAGTGCCGGTAGATCCTAGCAGATATAATTTGTATAATAACTTCAATAATAAATGTGTTTAGTTTAAAATTGTTAGGAAATAAGACCAAAAGCATACAAAATATAACATAAGAAAATCAATGTCATATATAGCACATGTGAAATATTTACACTAAAGTAAGATTTATTTTGATTAGTGATATAGGTTCGTACAGCAAACATTGTATAAAATTGCAGATTAACTGTCGAATTGGCCTTTCTGTATTTATCCGTAACAACAACAAATGTATAGACTTATCCACTTTGACACTTAATGCTATTTGTTTACTCTGTTAACAATTGCTAAAAGTCACCAGGACCATCAATTGTTTAAACACATATGCAACATCAACCCATCCCAATGCATGTCATGAATATATTTGTGAATCACACAGCTTTACGTACTGGGTGATATTTGTAACATAGCTTATAAGGATGAAATAAACGGATTATTTGGCAAGCATAATTATTTGTTTGTGCTGCAAAATTATACTCTAATGTTTATAACCACAAATAACCAAGTCAATATAACTTTTGCGTTCACTTAATATTACTAAAAGTTAATATTTTGTTGACAAATTTGAAAGTTACTAGATTTTGACTTTAACGTTAAAAATATGCGTATTTGAATTCCTCAAATTAATTGTAATTTAAGTTATTATTTATTTCCGTCATCTTTATGCACTTAAAAGTTTTTCTGCATTCATTTTATTATTTCGAATCGTTGTACTATTGATATTTTGTTGAACGTTTAATATACATTATTCAAAATTTAGAAATCGTATTTTAATTTAATTAAACAACCTCTTTGTAAAGTCGTCCTACTGAGTGGTTTATTAATGAATTGCAATTAGTTTTACTTTGCTACGTAATAGAAAACTGTAGATATAAATATTCAAAAGTAAATTTTGTTTGTGTGTTATCAAAAATAGCTTAAAATTGTATTTTATTATTACAAAATTTAAAATATTTCATCATATTTGTTAGTAATTATTTTCACTCTATAATTTATAGTTTTTATTTTACTTTGCATCAAATTGAATGCAGTTATTTCTTTTTTTTTTATTATTACTTTATTTTCTTAGACATCTATTCCTATTTTTTATTAACCAATTGTTAAAATTACGCTATAAATAAAAATTTTGCTATAATTAGTTTAAGCTGTGATATTAAATATAAAATTACTTTTATATTTAATATCATATATTCTAAAAAGAGTGAAATGCATAATTTATCCGATATTTATCACTTTCCCCTTAACAACGTTTCAACAAAATAAGTATTTCGTAAAGTTGTTAGACAATAATAGACGGATAGTTTTTCTGTATTTATATTTTTGGGCTTTTTACTTTTTGACATAATTTTTACATAATACATTTTAAAAGTAATCCAAAGAGTTTACCTTTTCCAGTAGCTCAGCGCTTCATTGGACATTCTCGTGTTTACCAAATAATCCACGCATATTAATTTAAGTCGTTAGCAAAACTACGTGAAAACTGTGCATTTACTTTCTATGTATTACATTAATCTAACGAAATGTGCCTCAAATTTGCAGAGGAATTACTAAATTGTATAAATGATTTCAATTAATATTTACTTACATAAAAAATAACAAAATTCTTTTTGAAAATTATGTTTTCTCTTAAACCTCTAACCTTAAATGTAGGCTATTTTTAATATTGCTATTAACGGCTAATTTCATATTATAAAGTTAATCATTCCTCTCATGTTTATGGTAGGTTTTGTTTATAAATAAGCCTAATGTATTCTTGTTGGTGTTCACCTTTACTATAATTAATTTTGTTTCTTAAACTTAATAATCTAATTTAGTCATTTACAATTATTTACCTTATTACCTTCAAAATAAACTACAAAGCAAAATGAATTGCAAGAAAGAGAAGCAGTTGTAATTACAAAACATACTTACACAAAATAATAAACCCCACCATTAAATCAGATAGATAAACTCATCTATTTCGAGTTACGCAATGGTTTATGTAATGTCTTACATAATCTTTTACTTAGTCTGTGATAAAGCTGTTTTCTGATGATCAAATTAAAGTAAATCTTGTTTTAAATGGCCAGGAAGTTGGTGGCAGTTCCATTTGAATTTATTTCAGATCATATTATGTATACTAAACGGAAATTACTACATATAGGTGTAGTTGTGTTCCACCTATATTTATACAGAGCAATGAACATTGGAGTTCAACTAGGTTATAATATGCACTTTATAACTCTCGTAGAAAACAAATCATATACAAATAGGACTACTAGCTGTAGCAATTGGGTAAATAGATCCACTTTTGTTTTTATTTGTGAAAATATATTGTCTCTGGCTGTAATAAAATAATAAAGAACATATATATATATATATATATATATATATATATACTAATCCCCTCTCTTATTATTAAAAAAGGTTTGGACTTGAATCGTTCTATTAAGAATAATGAGATAAATGAATTAATAGCATGATCTTTCCCATAAAAACGTTTTCAATGTATTATCGTAAAAAAATAAATTTTATATATACCGTTATGCAGGTTAAAAAATAAGATAGCTGGCCTGCTGATGCTGCCTGTGGCAGTGAAACATGTAGCCACATAAAAGGTAAAGTAAAACTAGAGACTACAATTGACCACAAATAAATGAAATATATGTAGTTCTAAGGCTATCAACAATGAATATTAAAAAAGAAGTTTAATAACTACCACTACATTAAAATACTTAAGTTTACTCCCTAAACGAAAAAGTCAATACACGAAAACTAGCTGACTGTTCATAAATGTCAAGGAAAGCTATAAGTGAGAAACTTATTAGATATGCTTTTATAGTTCAAGAGGTAAAATAGCTAGTTTTATTACTGTACACAACTATTTGAATTGAAGTCGAACTACTTGAAATTTTCTTCTCGGTTATTTAGTTTCAAAACGGCCTGTCCTATATTAAATAACTTATTTTAAAACTGACGTTAAAAAAATACTGTATTATTTATGACCCTTGAGTCATAGCAGATAAAGTAGCAGACGATGCAGTAATCAGACATCTCCAATAATCGATCCACTGTCCACAGATATTTATGGTTAGAGCATTTTAATATCAACATACCAAACCAAAGTGCTTTTGTACGTTTTAACAGAGTTTCATATTATACTGAATTAAAAGGAATGAAATTTAATTTAGCTTACGCGTCACATTAAGGTAGGGGAGAATAATTATGTATTGTTCTAACTATTACGCTTACATTTATGAAGAAGAGGGTGTATGGATATTTGAGGCATAAGTTTATGAAATATTATTATTTAGTTTATACGTCCTTGTGCCTTTTTTGGGGGAATAACTATTATTATACTAGTGTTTATTCACATTTAAAAATATTAATGTCTCGTGGTAGGCTGCAAAATGTATGATTCGCATTTTTCTTATAATTTAATTTGTGTATTAATTATTTGTTTTTATGTATTTAACAACAGTAGTAGTCTGAACGTCATCGTTCATTATACAATTTTATTTGAACACCGCAAGTGGAGAATAATTTGAAAAAATATGTTGTTTATATGCTTACCTTGCCTGAATACAATTAAATTGCATTGGTTTTTAACCCCCGACGCAGAGGTAAGTTTAACGTGAGTATCTTGTCTGAGGCATCGCAGCTCCCAAACGGATGAACCGAATTTGAATATGTACAGACGAATCATTAGCATTAAATGTCTTTAGTTTAGAGCAACCTAAATATTTGTTTGTCTATTTTTAGTGGGTATATTACTACAGAACAGCACAGTTAACCTCTGCTTGTTAAAAATTATATACATTACATAACGAGTTAAATTTGTTTATTTTACGTTTGGTAGATACTTATTTTTCACTTTAGTTATTATATTTGGTTCCTCTTTTACAATTTAACAGAGCATTATAAATATTTCCTTAAATTCCCCACAAATTAGTCACCCATTTTAAGTTAGAGAAGCCTGGTACAACAGGTAAATCAATATAAAAATGAATTATTTCCATGTTTGAGAATGAATGAAAGTTTATTTGTATTCAAGTTGTTTATTTGAAAGCATTGTTGTTGTTAAAGTGTATTTCGTAGTAAAACGTTCAAGACACATAAAACCCAAATAGCCTTGCAAAGAGAGATTAGATTCAGATGCGGCTTTTATTTTAAAGTGAAAACTGTCTTAAGGGATTTATTGTAACGGAATGGTTTTTTTACAACCCCATTTAATTAGTTATTTTGTTTTCAACAGGTTTGGACAGTTCTAATAGGGACAGCTATTATCTTATCACAGTGAAATCCCATTCCGTTTTACATCGATTAAAGATTAAAATAATAAAATGGTAAAACTAAATGTATGAAACGGATATCTGCAAAACTAAAGCTTCCTAATCAGTTTTACTAATAACTTTAAAAAGTCTACCAGTAAATAATGTATAACTTAAATTCGGTTACAAATATTAATATGTTTTTATCATTCACCGAACTTTTTAGACAGACCTCGTATGTCAAGGTAATAATAATAATAATAATAAACTTTATTTATTGAGGTGAATTTAGGACCATTGGATCCTCTCTTCCACTTAACTCGAATTTCAAAATACATAAACATTCATATTACAAACAAAAATTAATAAACAAACAAAAACTAAAAATAATAATTACTTCTGAAACATAATGTATAAAAACTGAGAACTAAAAATATAAACATTTATCTCCTAAGTAAAATAAAACTAAAAGTTATTTATACTGAACTATAATACATAAACACACTTACACTCTCAAACACATTCAAGAACATACCTCAAATCCCGTACGGTAATGGGTTGTTCCTGTATTAAAATGTATTCAATCGTAAATGATAGACATGTACTTACATTTTTGTTTCATTTAACACCTGTGCACTCGTGATGTTTTACCAAAAACCTACAAAAAAAAAGTTCAATTCTGAAACCTAAATTTAAAAGTTGTATTTATT
>JAGFPH010001517.1:216219-234220 GCA_018207615.1 Philaenus spumarius | reverse complement strand
AAAAAAAAGTTCAATTCTGAAACCTAAATTTAAAAGTTGTATTTATTTTGCTTTTACATGTTATAAGTCCAACACAGTTGTTTAAGGATACATTATGTTTATACATAAATACTTAAATACTTAAACAAAATAGTAGTTTTAGGTATTAAGTAATTCGCAATAAATATTGTCAAATAAAATTAAGTATTTACAATTTAGAACAAACTTTAAAAAAATTCTGTAACAAGGGTCTATAAATTTGTCTATAAGCTTGATATTTTAGTTTGGGATTTTAGTGAAATGCTTAACAATTAATTTAAAGTTAGCATACGTGAAGAGGTTAGCATACAATTAATTACAAAAAGGTTTTATTTATTACAAGAAGTTTCTTTCGTTGAAGCTAATTTGAAGCTGTTTGAACTATAATGTAGCGTGAAAATGTAAATACATTTGTCATCAGTATGCTGACTTTACTTCCGTTGTACGTCGCCTACTTTATTCATGCAAGTTGTTAATGAAGTTATCACTGTTCTATAATTAGTTCCACAAGTTACTTGACTTGTTTATGACGTCATCAGTGTGAAAACATTGATGCTTCATTTATAAAGGATTCTAATTTTAAAACCAAGAATGTAAATTTAAGTTAATGTTATATTTGTTTCGGCATGTTTATTCCATTAGTTTATTTTTATGATTGTTACAGGGGCTTTACACAGTTGCATCCTTTACTTCTGAAACTCTTTTCTTTGACCGTTTCTTGCCTTCTGTTAATCTTCTCCGACACGACTATGTTTCAGATTATGTTAAGCTCATTTCAATCCGGGCACATGCACATCATGTTTTTTCAAGTTGTATAATAAATCATGTAATATCGTGTTCATAAGAAATGTTGTTAATACTGTATTGTAATATAGTTTTAACTTCATCTTTCAATAATGTAAAAAAATTCAGCAAATCTCATTTTTCGTAGTAACTCTATGTATTTTAATTATATTGTAGGTAAAATATACAATTTTGAGATAGTCACTTATGTAGGTCGGAAAGTTAAAACAAATTAAAAGGCGTATATCTATACTAATATTATAAAGAGGTAACATTTGTTTGTATGAGGGGGTAATCTCTGGAACTACTGAACCGACTGAAAAAATAGTTTTATATTAAAAAGCTACACTATCCCTGAGTAAAATAGGCTATAATTCATTTTGATAAAAACATTTTTAATTTCGATATTTGTAAATTTAGTCGGAAAAATCTTAGGTTATGCTTAGACTGATGAACTAACACATGTATTTACATTTATTACCATAGCAACCAATTTAATAAAATAACAGATAAAACAGTTGTTTGCTATAATATTCCCATTATTAACAGCTGATTTAAAATTTTGAAGCAACTATTTGTATTTATAACTTTTAAGTTATGTTTTTATTAAAATGTAGACTTGAACCTTGCCTTTTCTTTTAACCTTTATTATAACTGCTGTTATAAAATATACGAAATAATTTGACTTTAACAAATTAACATTATTTACCATCTTAGCTTTGTGGTTATTATTAATCCTACACCTTTATTATAAAGAAAACATAACATGATTATGTGTATAGAAGGTTTCAACGGGGTTGGCGTGTGGAGCACGCAATTGTTTCCCCTAGTACATAAATAAAATCTACCCGTACGTTTGGGTTCATCGATAAACAAATAGTTTGCATATCAAACATTTTACTACCTTCAGTCAGCTAACAAAGAAGAGATATTTAGAAAAATGTACAAAACTAACTAATTATATAAACTCAAATAATAATAGCAATGATTAATGAACTTTCAGTCACACTAACGCGACTGATTAAATAATAAACGTGCTATTTGTCTTGAATATGTATTGAAATTTTTGTCTAATAGTGTAGCTCATATTATAATAAATACCTAATTTAGTTTTTCAAAAAGAACTAAACAAACTTAATGTTTATTTGTTGTTAAGAATTGATTACGCTCTTACAACACTTTCAACCTGATAACTACAAGGCAAAGGAATCTATTTACATTCTTATTGGGAACGTGACATGATAACAAAATGCCTTACCACATGAAACTGGTCTTATATTACCTTGTCCTTTTTAAATATTAAAGAGCTAAAGTCTCGCTACGAGACGAGTTGGCCCCCTTGTGTAGTGTTAATGTCTCGCAGTGACACGAGTCGTAAAATCGATATATCGAAGCTAATAGTTATCGGACTAACTTGCACTTCACATAGATTGAAGTAATTTGAATTCTCTATCTAGTAGGCAGTGTTAGTTCGTCTTCTTTGGAGATATAAAAATGTAGCAGACGACAATATTGACAACTGTAAGCTTACGTTTGTGTGAACTACGCAGTTGTTTGATCTGTTCAAGCTTATTGTTTATAAGTTTTGTTAGTGTTTGATTATATTTTTCATTAATAGTTTAGTTTTATTTTAAGGGTTGAGTTTATTTGATTTGATTATAGGTTATTGTGACATTTAGTGAACTAAGCCGTTCAAATGGGATTCGGGAAAATCTAAATAGGCCTTATTTTTTATGTAACATGCTTAGATATTTTTACCTCTTGAAATTTTAATTCAGTGAATTTAGTGGACTGTGAACAGCCTCTAAAGTTCAACATTTTAGTGACTTTTTTTCATTGTGATTTATCATCCATTATACATCTACTGGATGTACGCAGTTGTTTGCGTCGCCGTAGGTTAGAACCTGGTATTTTATTATCGAAATCCTGGTTGTTGTAATTAAATATGTAAAAATATAGTAAGTTAGGTTGAAAAATAAGGTACTGTAAGTCGCATAAGTTTGTGGTGCTTAAACTAGTAAAGTTTGAGTTGTTTTTTCGGGCAACTCGAAAGCCAATAAGTTGGTATCTATTCCTTTGCCACTGAAATTGTCATGGTTGTTTCGAGTCAAACATGTAGGATATATAGTTCACGAATAATTTGTGAATAATTATTAAAGAAAAAAACTTATGAAAGAATGGTTGTGTACAGACAAAGTTTTTCATGCGAGGATCTGATGTATTACTCAAAGGGAAAGGAAGAAAGGACTGTGCAGTTCTTATAGTGGTTGAAAAGCTCTACATGGACTGGAAAATTCTAAAGATTTTGTAACATTATCAAGTCCTATGGAATGTGAAAGAAACCCGACCATTTTGATAATAGTTACCTACCTACTACGGCAAACAAGAGGAATGTAATGAATGGCATCCTAGTGAAAAATCTTCACTGACTAGTAATGAAAATAATCTAAATACTTTCGGTCCATTCACTTGACGAAAACATTATTTTGTCTAAAACATTTGTGCTGCGTGGCTTCATTAACACTACTGCTAACGATTAGTTAACTTAGAAATTTAAAATCTTTGAAGCAAGAAGACATAAAATAAACAAATTTTCCCGTTAAGAAACTATATAATAAAAAATATAAGTCTAAAAAATATAAATACTTAGCACGTTGGTTGGTGTTGTGGTTATAAGTGACTAGCGATATGTGTATATAGTTGGTTTAAACCATCAACGTAACTAACATAAACAATAGGCCTAATCGTAACGGGGAAGACGTCAGATTGTTGGCAGTGCATGTTTACATTTAGGACAAGTTTAATACAGACTAACACAAATTAAAAGGGTTTCGTCAAGGTTTTAATTAATTCTTCTTCTATATATTTTATAAAAATATTAAGTTGGTTTGTGTACGCTTCAGAAACTCAAAAAGGTTCAACATGGATTGAGCTCAAATTTTAACACAATATACAACTCGCTTCAAGAATGTTTTTATCTATTTTAAACTCCCGACACAAGAGGATTTATGGGAGGGGGGGGGGGGAAAGTGGGGATGAGCAATCGAATATTTTCATATATATTCAAATAAATATGAATTGGTTGCTATGGCAACGACAAATACAAAATACATGTAATTAAAAAGCATTACTAAATTGGTTGCTAGACACATGTGTTTTGGTTCATCAATCTAAATTCGACCGGTTTCGTCTGGCGTAGTTCAGATATTACCGTCAAGCTATGGAATTAACAAGAAATAGAAAGTAATACAAACTTAGAAAAGTAAGTTAATATAATTACATATTTTGATACAAGTACTAGCTTAATACCTGTGCTTCGCTACGGGGAATCGTTTTGCATCACTATGTTACATAATTGTAATATTTCTCCCTCATTTTCTTTCATCTTTTATTTCACGAAAGTGAATTATTACATGTATTTTCAATTAGTTTGGTATCTTTTGTTCACTGACTGCCCGTCAATAGTCTTTGTCAAGGTATGTTTGCTGAATAATTTAAATCAATTAAAAATAAAAAATTCAGAGTGAAGAGCGTCTTCTTTTTCAACCGCTAAATCTACATTCTGGTAAATCACAGTCTTAGCTGGATGTTGCAGATCGAACAGATACGATTTTAATATGCTCATGCATAGATCGGGATAAATTTTATCGGCTTTGCGCATTTAAATATTTCCTTAAAATTATTAATAAATGCCAAATTTCAGATCTCTAGCTTTAAAGGAAAGAAAACCAATTAATAGTTATAGTTTTTAGGGGTTGTTATCACATTTTCATCCCTTCGCATCACGTAACAAAATGTAAAACTGATTTAGGCCTACTTTCTACGTGTTTTTCAAGAAATAAATGTACAAAATTTCAGCTTTCTAGCTTTAAGGAAAGTATAACAATCAACATTTATTTTTTTAGGGGTTTTTTCAACCCTTAAAGGCCAAATATTTTAAAATTATTTCTTAGTGCGTTTCTAGTGCCTATGAGCATATGTGTACCAAATTTCACGTTCCTCAACGTTATTCAATTAATATATTTATTGTTTTAGGGGTTGTTACTACTTTTCAATCCCTTAGCAGAACGTTACAAAGTGTAAAACTAGTTTATTTTATAAGCATCTTGTAAGAAAAATTAATGTACAAAATTTCAGCTCTCTAATTTTCAGGGAAGTATAAAAATTAATATTAATTGTTTTATGAGTTGTTACTTCATTTCCCACCCCTTAGCAGAACGTGACAAAAAGTAAAACTGGTTTACTTTTTATATGTGATTTTAAGAAATAAATGTACAAAATTTCAGCTTTCTAGCTTTAAGGAAAGTAAATAAATAATATGTATAGTTTTAGGGGTTGTTTCAACCTTTAAGGCCATATATATTTAAATCCTTTCTTAGTGCGCCTCTAGTGCCTGTGAGCAATATGTGTATCAAATTTCACGTTCCTAGGCCATATGGTTTTTGAGATATAACACAAAAAATATTTATTGTTTTAGGGGTTCTTTCAACCCTTAAACCCGAAATATTTCAAAATCCTTTCTTATTACGAATCTAGCTCCTATGAGCAATATGTGTACCAAATTTCACATCCCTAGGCCATATGGTTTTTGAGACATAACACAAACAATATTTATGGTTTTAGGGGTTGTTTCAACAGTTAAACCCGAACTATTTAAAAATCCTTTCTTACTGCGCCTCTCGGGCCTATGAGCAATATGTGTACCAAATTTCACATTCCTAGGAGGTATGGTTTTTGAGATACTGTGATGAGTGAGTGAGTCAGTGGTATTTGAGCTTTATAATATTATACAGATTACTGATTACATACGTTTAATGTTATTATAATGACGGTGTAAGTAAATACATTCATTGTAAATATATTAATTGGTGTAGGTACTCATTCATTGTAAATACATTCAATAAAAATAAAATGTTAGTTCTTCAGTCTAGGCCTAACCTAATTTGATTGTGTGTATTTTTAATTTATTTTAACAGCCTGAACGGCAACATACACACACAAATTTTAGGACAGGCCCAGAAAGTAATTTTAAATCTAAGCCTAAGCTAAAATTATTGTCTGATGAAACCAAAAATATTAAATGAAACTCTGTGATTGTATTCCTTACTTTGCATTATTTACGTTGAGAAAATAAAAAATATACGAACTACAGAGAGGAAGAGAGAGAAAGAGAAAGTCGCATAAAGGGGACATAACGCTTTTTCATAAAGTCAAGAAAATTTATAAATATCTATAGTAAAAATATCCATATTAAATTACATTAGGATTTGAAGAAAAGGCGTGATGAACTTCGTTCCTGACGGGTTCCCTCGACCGCACACATTTTAACATTAAAACTAATGGAAACAGTAAATACTAGTATTTATTGTAAAAATATTTACAATAAAAATATTGTATACCCATAAGTATTGCAAAATGAAACATCTATGAAACTTATGCTTTGTTTTGTTCCTCATTTCTCATCCATGAAACCATAATGTGCCACAGCGAAGCGTGGTATGGTACAGCTAGTTTATATATGTTTTTTTTAATTGCTGAAATCTATCTGTATCTACTAGATTTGGTGTTTGCCAGTGTCATACAAGTTTTGTATTTAAATGGTAGATTGTTATCTACAAAATTCAACACAGCTGAGCATAATTTCTTCTGAAACCCTATGAATTCATATATATCTTAAAGCACAAACATGCCATGACAGAATTAATTAGTCGACTCTAATTAATTAATTAGTTGGTTAATTTTCTTCCAAGTAGGTCCTTGCAGTTTACTCCCTCGTGGTGTACACGTGATAAAACATTATTTACTAAAAATAAAATTAAAAACAAATTTGTTAAATTAAAAAAACTACTATAAAACGTTGGTCGAGATTAATTACAAGATTATCAGAAAACCTCAAACAGTGAGAATTTGTCCTGTATCTATTTAAATTGGGTTTTTTTAGCTAGTTACTTTTATAACTTTATGAATATTTATTTTATGTAGGTTGCCTTACTTAATACTAGCGTTTTATTTTAGTTTTATGTGTAAGTGTTAATATGTAACATGAACTTATTTTAATGTGTGTCGATCTTTTTGGAGTTAAAATTATCTGATGATGGAGTTATGGCTATGAATCATGTCGTCGTTATTAACACTAGAAGGGCTAGTCTAAGTTCTACTTTTATAATTCTACTTATTATTATATATTATTTAAAGTCACGTTTGCAAGCTAATAAACATAGTTAAAGTATTGGAGTTTCCACTTTAAAAGAATTTACGTGTGAACTAAAGTAACTTTATTATTGTAGCCTAGGAGGTAGCGTGCTGATGTATGTAAATGAAAAGATTGTATTAGCAAGAAAAAACTATTCGTCTTGCATGTATTGTTCAATATACTTTCATTTTCAACCTATTTCATTATCATAATGCATTCCGATGTTGGGTGTGATCACGAGTAGCTTTGAGAAACAATTGAAAACATATAACGTGATTACTAACATTATCTAAACAACTAAACGGATGTTTTAGAGTCAGATTTTAAAGTTTAATTATACTAGCATTAAGGTTAATTAAACACTTTTCAGAATATTATACGGTACTAGGTTTTCACATTAATGTCGGACCTTATTACACGATTTGTACTTGTGCTTAATTCACATTAAAATACAAAATGTTATTGTATGTTTGCGATAGGGATACAAGAAAACAATCGAGAAAAATAAAAAGGATTAAAAATAAATTAATTCGTGTCGTGTTACCAAATATAAATATTAGTCCTCTTTTCTTTTATATATTACATATTACAAACAACATTTGCCTGTAAAGTATTTACAAAAAGCGATAACACGGGTTCCACACGATTACAGTACGACATGAGAAGCAATATACGGACCCAATATTTATTGAAACAAAAACGAATCAAAGTTTCTTTACGTATTTTCCTTTTCATATTTAGGTCAAGTATATTCAATCAGCTGGCGTTTAAAATCAAAACATGTCAAAACATATTAAATCAAAAAAATTTTGTAAATTAAATTAAATTTATCTTTTACTAATAGAAAATTGAGTCTTTAACAGATAGCCTCGTTAAATAAAGATATTTTTCTTATATTAAAGACATTTAATGCTAAATAAATCATAGGTTTTCAGCACATCTGTTTTGTTAATCCTTATGCTGTTTTTTTTTTTTTTTTTTTTTTTTTTTTTGCCGGCTTTGATGATCGTATAAACCTGAATAATTGTACTATTTTATAATATAAATATGCTTTATAAATAAGTTTTTTTATATAAATACGAAGAAGTTTGTATTCGATTTTCTTATAGATGTTTTAATGAGATAATACGTGGTACAGGTAGACGAACTGATATCTATATAAATAAAAAGTTAATGTTCGTTTGTTCAAAATCTTAAATCTCCGAAAGTTCTTCACGGATTGCTTTGAAATTTTGACACAAAGTTTCATTTGAAACACACGTGTTTTACATACTTTTTTGAAAAACAACGCCATTGGTAGACGTAAAACAACCTATACTAAATATTTTACGGCAATGGGATTGCCATACTAAATAATAAATAAATATGTTAATAGTTGATACAATAATCAGCTGTTTGCTTTAATCCTATACTCTAATACGAGCAATGTCTGTTTGTTTGTTTGTTTGTTGGTTTGTTTGTGTGTTTGTACGAGCAATCTCGAGATCCAGCGGAAGGATTTTGCTGAAACTTTGGGATTAGAGGCTTTTGGGACTAAAAAATCGATTGGTGAAAACCACTACCTCAGGAAAACTCGTATTTTTCTGAAAAACTCATTTGAAAATTGAAAATTTTTAACATTGGGGTTATGTAATTTAAAATCAATAGGATACATATGACAAACATCAGCTGTTTCCTATAATATTTCCATCAGCTGTCTCCTATAAATTTTTTTTTTTTTTTTTTGTCTTAAAGGTTAGAATTGTTTTAAGCTTGAAATCAGCTGACCCGTGCTAATATTTCGCGAGTTATGAGTAGGCCTACAAAACAGTACTTACCTGATTTGTATTTACATACATTTTCCTATAAAAAAAAACACAATTAACAAAAATACCGAGTAATGCTCGGTCGCCCAGGTACTATTTCCATTAACAGCTAATTTCAAACTTAGAAGCATTTATTTGTATTTGTAACTGTTAGGGTTTTATTAAAGTGTAGACCTGAGCCTTACTAATTCTTTATTATAACTGATGTTATGAAATATAAGAAATAATTAGATTTTTAGATTTAACATTATTTACCATCTTAGCTTTAGACTTATTATTAGCTATACACCTTTATTATAAAGAAAACATAACATAATTATGTGCAGTTCAATGGGGTTGGAGTGAGGAGCACGCAGGTGTATTTCAATACACAATATAATAATGTGTTGACACTGAACCAAATGCAGTATGATAGTTTAAATAAATCATTAGATAATGTTTTGTTTCTTTTACTTTTAATATATCTTACCACGAGTAGGCGACTGGATAATGTGGTAAGCAACTTACATAATTTGTTTGATGTTAAAGAAGGAGGAATGAATTTAAATTATTCAAAAACAAAATACCTTATTTGTTTTCTGTACTGATGTAGAGTACGTAAGAAAATGTGAATGTAGTTCTTAAATTTAAAGAGATAAATAATTTCATATTGTAATTTGCCAAACGTAAAATGTACGTACATTAACTACAGTATGTGCAATGATAAACAGTACTGAAATATTAATAGTTTTGGATGTTTTCTTTTTAGACAAATATACAAAGTAAAATTAAGTTGAAAACTTTAGTTTTTACATAGACAGGTTCTACAAGTCTTCTATTAAGTTTTAGGCAACTCTTGTACCATCGATGAACATCTTGGAATATGTTGGTGAAAAGGAGTTGTTGCTTGAATCTCACTAGTCTAGTTATTTCTTCAAGAAGCTCAGCAGTCGTAGTCAATGTGTCATTTCTGAAAATGCTTTCCTTCATCATTCCCCCCACACATAAGTGTTAATCGGTGAAATGTCAGAGGAGTGGCGATGGTATGGAAAGTTTGTTCTTCGTTAAATCCGGCGATTGCAATTCTTCGGGGTAAATCAATAGTGGCTACAACGGTGCGACTGGTGACACCATCAGGGGCGGTCCGAGGTATAAGCAAACTTCGCGGCCCCACCCGCAACATGGGCATCCGCGGTAAACTTTGTGAATATAATTTATGACAAGAGAAAACAAAACCAACAACACAAACTATTTGGCATAAAGGAGTTAGTTTTCGTTTCGGCGGTTGCAGTTTTTCCAATTAAAATCAACCAACCAAAATTATACATAAATTTAAATATATAAGTATAATTTGGTAACTCTTATTTGTTTTGCACAATTGAACTGTAACTGTGAACTAAGCTGCCTGAAGCGGCCGCAGCCATTCGAAGGCCGAAGGACGAAACCTTTCACCTTTCAGCTTACACCTTTCACCCCTTTTACTAGCGAATAGACAAGCCCTTTACAGGTGAGATTTGACCTCATGGAAAACCACAAGGCAAGTTTCAAATTTATGTATGATACTGCTGGCCTGTAGAAGAGGTTCACTGACACAGAGTGCAACGACATGAAACCATTTTTAGCGGTGGGGATGGAGGAGACTGTGAGCAATGGTGATGACCATACTGCTTCCAAGACTTCACACTGCTGAAGAACTGTCCTTCATAACCAAGCGTGGTTACATAGACACTGTCTCCAACATTTTTGTTGCACTGCGAATATTATTGCCAGCGGGGAAAGCAATATCTCCAAGTTAAGACCCATAAAACAAATTGTATGTTGATATTCTAAAAATTGACGAAACTGGAGCCGTTTAAAATGAGTTCGTTGGTCCGGTACTCCTAAAATCGAGAAACCCATTGATAAGTCAAGTGGCTCTAGATCGGGTCATTTTAAAGATAACAAGCTGAGACTCAGCATAAATGTTTAAAATATATATTTTAACTCCTATGTCAAGTTTCAATTCGATATATTAAAATTCGGCCAATTTAGAATGACCCAACGCTTCATATATGAATGAGATTTCAACTTATAGTGATTTCCCCTGCTGCAAAATACATACCTGCGTTATCGATTTTTTTCCAGACAAACCATTGCTCGGAGGAAATAAATACATATGACCTTTTTTATATCAAAATACCTCCCCTATACGTTGGTATTTTTATTTTTCTCTATCTTTATCCCAGCTCGAAATATTAAGGATAATCGAAAAAAAAAATGATAATCGATTTTTTTTTCGACTTTGGGAAATCGATAGACTGGTAAACTTTTTTTTATGTTAATCTACATACTTTAAGGTACTTATAAAAAAAATCAGCCGTATTGCAAATTACTGGTAGTTTTAACCTATACCGACTGGGCTATATGTCAGGAACACGTGAGTGGGATGGCGACATTGGCAATTGAAAATGAAATGTTAAATGAAATGGACACTGACTAGCTACTTAAGGAGTTTTCAAAAGTAAAAGTCAGGAAAATCAAATTTTAATTGCAGGATATTCTTAGTTTGATTCTAAAGACTCGATTTTTGTAATTTTATTGCAGTTGATAACCTATAAATTGTAATGTAATTATAATTCTTGTATGTAAGGTTTTGTGGGTTGTAATAAGTTATCCTCTACCTTTCGAATTTGGTCAAAAATGGAATATAATAAACATGATCTGATTGGTTAGTTGAGTTATGAGGGGGTTGGAGGAGCGGGAGGGGCGCCAAAAAGTGGTTTGCTTACAATTGATAAACACCTAGGGCCGCCCATGGGCACCATCTTACTGGAGCCACTGGGAATCAGAATCCGATTGCTAGTATGATGGGAGCTCCTTGAAAGATGATCTCTCTATAACGTACCTGGTTTAAAGAAACAGCATTCCCTTCATCATATTGAACGAAATACGGACCCAGTAAGGATCTCCCTTATACAAAGCGCAATATTTCTAACCGCTCACTATGTTGTGGCTTCTCTATGACATCATCAGGACGTTCAAATTCAAGAAACCGTCAAAACATTTAGATCGATGGTGGTTTGTTAATGAACCAATTTAGACGTATTTTGTACGTTTTATAGGGACAGAGGGTTTTTTTATAGTACATTGTTAACATTGAGCACAATAAATTACCCTGTCTTTTTTTTTTTGTTTCTTACATTTAACGGTTTGCATCCGTACGATAACCAAGGGTTTTAATATTCTTTCCGCAGGCGCATTACTATCATTTTAAAATATTCCTGATTGGCTTTTTTCGGAGACTGAAAAGTCTACCCTGGTTTTCATTCAAGTAATCATTTTTGGAAGCAATGGAACACTGTCATACGATGGAACTTGTTAAAACACTTATTATTATGGCATTACTTGGCGGTTGTTTGTGAAATCGTTCTTGAAACTTTACAGCAGTTCTCAGGAACTAGGCCCACCACAACGTTCTGTTCCGTATGATCGAAAATAACAAATAATGCTCTACGTTAAAAAATATAAATTGTGTGCTTAAGACCACACGAGAGAAATGTAAACTTTTTTAACACAACTTACGAAATGAGGAAGCACAATGTTCATTTCAAAGGTATTATCAATTAAACTGTCCATTGTGTTAACATTAACGGGTTAAGTCTGTGACGTATGAAAATCTGCTACACTTATATATTCAACTCAAATATACTAAACTAGCAATATATGGAGTTCGTGGCCTAAGTCTATGCTAAGTTGATGGACTCTGCTGGTTCAAATCTCGTGACAGTAAAATCCGATTCACCGCCAGCAAACATAGCCTATAGAAGTTAACACATCAAAACTTTCTCTGCACTGGTAAGAAGCATAACAGCGATAACTATTCTCAACAAACAAAGTAATGACAAGCAACGTGGCCTGGAAAGAAACAACAATACAATAAGCTGTTCTAAAAACCAAACCTATCTGCTTTCATTTCAGTACTGTACAGTTTGGTGCACAACGTACATGTTACAAGTTTTGTTATTTGCTTATTTATAGTACTAGGGACACAATCGGTCTATAGACAGAACTAGTCCTCACAAAATGCTATCACATTGGTCAGTAATGTTGTTGCTTGGATCCTTGCGCCTTGCAGAACGTAGATACAAAATGTTGTAAATTGTGTCACTTTAATATCTTACAATTACTCAAATTAATACACAGTCAGGAAGGAAAACTAATATTCCTATATCTGACGATGTTCCCTAACCTAATTGTCTTTTCCTTAATCCAGCGACAAAGTAATCCCTTTCTCTAAAACTCACAATACACAGTAAACTAAGTTCGGAAACAATACAAGCCTTGAGGCAGTATTTAACTATGTCATTAATTAGCAAGATGTCTGTTACAAGAAAGCAACCATCATGTTAACGCTTTTATTGTTTTTGCTAGGCAGACCCGCACAATTGCTTTTGTAAACATCTTGTAAACCGTTTTGTATTGAGAGCTGTGTAAATACAATAATTTAAAACAAGTATCTAAGCACAAATTTTATTTATTTCCACCTACAAAGTTTAGAAGTTTAGGTAACTTTCTACTTACTACTTACTTACGTCTAATCAGTCGGATCGTAATTCAGGGAAGATGCTATTATTGTCAATCAAGCGCTTTGCGGTGGTGTCTATAATTTTAAAAGACTCGTTTTTATGCAGGATCTAAATAAGCTAACTTGATTAGAAGAAGATTAAAGAGACGCGTTGACACTTCACCCTTGCTTCGATACTGTTATCAGAACAGTCGTAAATCACGCTACTACCCAACTTGACAACATATGTACGTTGTGAGTTACTATATTAAAAAAATATACAGTTACGTTTTAGTAATGACAGTTCATAGGCTCACCATTGAGTAAGATTCCAAAATTAGATGCCGTATTTCAAAATAGGGAACCAAAATAAAAGCTGCCAAGTCTTTGCTGATACGCATAATGTGAAAACAAACCAATCCAACTTAAACTCTGCTAAAGGATGTTGAAATTAAAAGTCACTTATTAAGTGTGTTATGCCAAACAACATTATTAGGTTATTGGGATCTTTTGCCGATTCCTAAAATTAAAAATTAAATTACTTTTCATTAAAACGCTAGTTAAAAAGGGGTAATCTTAAGTTTTTCTTTTCTTTTTCAAACTTGATAGTTCATTCACAATTAGTTTTTGAGAAGAGATTTCAAATTAAGTTTTATTTGATCATGTTCGAAAATAAGTTAGAAGTTTCAAATTCATTTTAATCTGATTTATGATAAATTTTGAAATATATGTAAAATGATTTGTATTCATCAAACATGTATATTGAAAATTCTTTCTGTCTGGACTTTTTGAGAAGATTATGAATCTTGAAAATATATATTTGTATAAAGTAAACCCTAAAGTATAGTGATAAAGTGCTCAAAATCGTAAAGTTACATACCAATTGGAGACGAATAATACTTTGCGTCGATGAGTAACCAGACTGCTGGCTTTTAAATTTTACAATCTGTACCAAAAAACTTTCATTTCTGAAAATAAAACATATTATGATTGAATACAATTTTTCGACACGCATATTGTCTTGCGTAAAATTATATTTTTAAATCGCCAAATGTAGGCCTATGTAAAAAAATTATTGTTCCATACAATAAGACAAGATTTATAATTTAATATTATTTATACAATCACAGACATGGAAACACTGCCTGTGTTGATTGTGGTGTACCTGGTAATATTATTATCTTTCATGATAAATGTTGATAGATCTGGCAACACTGTCAGGTAGCTTGAGTGTTTAAAGTTGATTGATCTGGCAACACTTTTGGTTAGCTTACGTCATCATTGTTGTTAAATATGGCAACATTGTCAGGTTTTGTGGTTAACACTATCTCGTAACACTATCAGTGTTAAATAAAACAAGGTTAAATCATAAATTATGTTTACTATCGTTTAAATATCATATATGGAAATTTAACGAAATTTAAATATGTGGAGTCTCCTCAGCAAATGCACAGTTTTTTTCTACACGTAGTCTTTTATCTTGATACAAATTAAGATCCAGGCGTAGTCTGTATTGTTGTGTTAAATCCCACAGTATAAACCTTATTATAGTCTACGCTTTTAGTATATACCATAGTTATTTATAACCATTAAAACGCAGCAAACTATTCTAGTGCAATAAAATCGACTCGATAACATAGACTCTATCACACATAGAGACAAATATCTTGTGTTAAACCCCTGGTTTTAGTCGAGGTCAATTATAATATAATACCAGTTATTTTACAAAACTTACGAAACTTATAGCATATATTTTCACAAATTAAATTTAGCTAATGAACTGCAGTTAGTTATATAACTTAAAAGAAACAAAAATATAACACAAATAATACATTTAAAACTTATTTAGAGGTTAAATGTCTAACATTTTCAAAATTTATCTTAATGATATTTGTTTATTGTTAAATTGTTACAAAGAAAGTACATCTGAATTTTTAACTATACTACAAATAAATAGAAATAATAACTTTAACTACAATCGAGCAAACAAAAATAGAAATCAATTTCAAAATATAATATTGCTGTCTAAAATACAAATATCAATTGGTGTATCGAGCATCGATAGCTAATGATGTTTGATAGAATGGGAATGGTTACTGAAATAAAACACTAATAATTGATATAAACAATTTTTTGCTTATGGTTTTGTCTAACGGTTTAAGTACAAAATAACTGGATTTACATAAAAATGTTAGTTCTCCAAACTACCTTTATTCTATAAAACAAGATGAACCATTTCCCATGTACAAAAAATGCAATACTCAACGCATCAATAATAGTTTAAAAAGTTGTGTTTTAGTTCAATCTTTTCAGGTAACAATCAAGTAAGGAGTATAAAATATACAGGTTATAAACCATACAGTAGTAATGTCTTTAGTTTCCTTTAAGTTAATACAGCAAAAGTGAGTAAAGTTGTATGACTTTTCTATGAAACCTTGTAACAGTTATGACTGCCATAATATGGATTGCTAGAATCAAGATTATTACTTTAGATTCTTAACTCGAACAAGGAAAAATCTTACTTCTCAAAAATTACGTATATTATCTATTGATGAAAATATGCTTCATACTAATCAAGTGAGCAAAGTTACTGAAATATTGAAGCTAGGAACACAAGAATTGATTAAAAAAACAACACGTTCTTTGTTGCATTGTAATATGAGATAAACAATAAGAAAGAAGATCCGTGAATTAATTCTTTTGATTAATTAATTGTTACAAATCTATACTTATACAATGTTTACAGTGTTTCTGTGTGCAAGTTTGTTAAAAATCTATACTTCTTATACATTGGTTATGGTGTTTCTGTGTGCACGTTTGTTAAAAATCTATACTTATACATTCTTTACGGTGTTTCTGTGTGCACGTTTGTTAAAAATCTATACTTATATATTTTGTATGGTGTTTCTGTGTGCATATTTGTTAAAAATCTATACTTATACATTGGTTATGGTGTTTCTGTGTGCATATTTGTTAAAAATCTATACTTATACAGTGGTTAGGGTGTTTCTGTGTGCATATTTGTTAAAAATTCTAGCAAAGGAATACGAAACATTAATACCTGTATTATCTAAGTTTCCTAGTTACTGTCGTTATGTTCTTAGAATAACAGCAAGTATTTTCAGAAAATATATTTGAGTTAAATGATAGTGATGATTTATAAGTAATTTAAAAAACAAAAATTTCAAGACTAATATATTTATCTTCCTTTAAGACTAAAATATATCAAAGTTTAAATAGACAGAGAGCATTTTCTATATTAGAAACTCGTATATTTTAAAGAGTTTCACCTAGCCTTTAGTGAAACAAATTACTGGGGCAAATTTTGGACTTAAGTTTGACTTAAGTTAATTCAAATACGTTTGACAAGATTTGGTGCGCAGACTTGGACCAGGACCGATAGAGGAAATTTCGTTCATAACTGAACAGCTTACAATGTGGATACGTATGTTGTTAATCAATCATTAACGGATCGATTAAAAAGTAAACGATTTCGTCAAGGCAGCTTTAGTGTTCAAACGAAATTAAGCTGGACATGTTTACTGGACATGTTACCTGGATGCAGGATGATAGATGTGCAAGAAGAACAACTAGAAGGCACAGAAAAATCAAAATCAAGGGTAACTTAAACGTTCAGGAGAATCCTATTCCCAATGTTGGGGAGTCAGAGAAATAATTGAATGAACTCTCAGAATAATAACACTAATGTTTATGTTATTGCCTCACAGTATGTTTATACATGCACTTTTATGTATTCTGGTTATAAAGGTTTTGATTATATGTGCTACATCGAAACCTCAAAACGTTTGTATCTACCTCGGATAATTCGTATATTTTGGATTAGGTAACCTGTATCTATTTCGTACTTAAATAGGATACTAGAAAATTTACAGCTACGAAGCAGTTTATCTTTTGCTAACTAAGAAATTAATAAAATTATTTTTCTTTCCAAAATTTTAACTTAAAACTACTTGATCCCTTTACGCAGGAAATAAGATACGCTAATACAACTTCTAGATTTTATATTATTCTTCAATAAATAATGTTTTTGAAGTTTTGTATTTGAATTAAATTCGATATTTCTAAAACAGACATTTACACTTAAGATTTCAATATTGCTATGCTTTATTTATCTACGGAATTATAATTGTCTTGGATTTAGAGACCTACTTCCGTTAGAAACATATATTTCCTTTCAGAGATCAACTGTTAGATTAAACCAAGCATGATTAAACTAAATTATTTTTTAAGTTCACTGTATTTTGTACTTTAAGTTTAATTATATTTCCACATCAAGGGTTGTTAGTTATGTATTTAATTTCTTTAACCGACTGTAGAGTCCGTCTGCTCACTCCAAGCTTTTTCGGGTCAGAGCGTAAATAGTATTAAATTGTAAAAGTGAAACATAACAATATTTTTAATTCATTATCTATAACACAGCTCTTTTTAATAGTAGAATTATTCACCTTTTATGAAAAAATTCACCATCTTGTAAAAAATATCTTTTTTGTACACTCGTATAAAATCAAACATAAATAAACAGTAAACATTAATGTATAATTCTACATGAATATGTTACGAATTAATTGTTGCTGGTTTTGATGAGAAAAGATGGTTAAAATGAATAGACTACTTAAGTAAGAATGAATATTAATCCTTATTTTATTACAATAAATAAAC
>JAGFPH010001517.1:198814-216209 GCA_018207615.1 Philaenus spumarius | reverse complement strand
TGGGTTTGATGAGAAAAGATGGTTAAAATGAATAGACTATTTAAGTACAGTAAGAATGAATATTAATCCTTATTTTATTACATTCATGGATGAAATGAACTAATTTACAAAACTCAATAGCCTCAGACTTGTGGTAAAGTTTTGGTAATTACGAATTAGGAAACTTATGGTTTATACTAGTCATGCATTGGATGTTCGTAATTATTATACGAAGAAGTCGAACAAGTTTTACTAAATCCACCTTATAGTGAATAATTTACTTAATATACAATCCACTCGTGCAAAGATTTGATTGTATGTAGCAACGTGTAATTTAGTAAAGTAAATGTTATAACTAGATTGCCTTGAAAAATTAACTTATCAATCCTCCAGTGTACTCTAAGAGAATAAAGAAACATTTCCCTAAAATGTAAATCTGGAAATTTAATTCGGTCATAGTCTATTTTAAGACTTTTTATTATACAACTAACTGTAGGTTTAGTTTCTTTCCTTTTATGTTATGTTACATAAGACATTCGTTTTCAACATTAAGTTCATCTTTCCTAACTTCAAAAGATTTTAAATCATTATTTTCAACTTTATATGGCCAACCATGTAAGGCATAATCGAAGACATTTAACAAACTTGTATCATATTTCATTTTACTTCTCAAATTCTTAGAGCCAATAGGTTCACATCCAGGTTGAATTAATTTAAAATAGTCATAAGCACAATTATTTCTTGCCATCATTAAATCTAAGAGGTAATCTTGATAAACCATCAGCGTTACCATGATCAGTAGATTGAATATAATTTAGGTTATAATTATATTCATTAAAAAAATTTACCCAGCGATGCAATTTTTTGTATAACTTTTCTCTTTCCAAATATACTTAAAATTACTTGGAGTGTAAGAAAATAAATATGTCTGATGTATTGGTTTTGGTTAAATTGTGTTACACTAAAAGTTTTTTTTAGTGCTTCTTTATCAGTTTGACTATAGTTACGTTCTGTTTTAGACACAGTCATAGAAGAAAATGCTATAGGAGTTTCTTTTCCGTTTGGATACGTATGAGATAGTCACACCCCAGGCCATAAAGCTTGCCTCACAGGACAATTAAAGCGGCATTTTGGGTTATAGCATGCTAAAAAAGTAGCAGAGGTAATTAATTTATTAATTTTATTAAATGCATCATCACATTTTTTTATCTAACACCCAATTAACAGATGGACTTAGTAAATGGTAACTAAATTGTATTAGTAAATATGGTGAAATTTAGTTGGTATGTTGGATACAAAAGATCCCTAGAAATTTACAATACCAATAAACTTGATTCAGATGCAATTATTTTGCTTTAATTCAGATACATTATTAATTAATTTTATACGAAATTATTTTAAAAGTAAACTTAAAATATAATCTATTATGACATCAGTATTGCTTTTTTGTGAGATGAAGATATTATAAATTTACAGATCTGACTTCATAGACACCCATTCTCTACCTACGTGGCTAATAGTAAGTTGTTAAGTTTCAAGTATGCAATAGAAGATGATTAAATCAGCAACGGAAACACCAAAAACAGATCAAGAAAGGAACAAAGCAGCACAATAGGCAACTGATATAGAACCTTTACTGGTATTTGTTCTAAAAACAGAGCTTGTGAATTTGGTCCTGTATCAAAAATGCTGAGTCAGAGGAACAAATTTTGATGTAAGAAAGAAAATAATTTAGACAATAACCGAGAAAGGTAAAAAATGGGTTTAACGGACTCATGAGAAAATTCACTTTAGCTGTTTTAATTCAGTCCATTACAATAATATAGTCAATACCATAAATCACAAAGTTGTCATCATTCCAAAGATGGTGAATATACCGCTTCCTAAATACGTTCCAATATAAACTCTACAGTGGTGATACTATTTACAAGTTTTAGATAAACCTTAGAACCTTACATTTTTAAATTCTTTAAACTGTAACTTAAACTATTAAACTTTACAGTGGATTACGTAGTAAGTACGCTGGTAAGTAGTGAATAACATTAAAAGAATAATCATTATTATAAAATAATTGGATCTGTTGTCAAACTATATTAGTAAATGGTTTATTATTGATTTAAAATGAACTTTATTTCGAAGTTTTGTATCTATTATTAAATAATTACAAAGTAATCTACACTGAAATTAAAACACTGAACATTATTTTTAAATTTATTTCACATTTACTTTTTGTAACTGTTAAACCACCATCTTTTAATCTTTTTAAAACTTGTCTAATTTTAAACAAATGATCTTTCACTGATAATTATATATCACCTTGAAATACTATTTCACCGTCTAGGCCTAACAACATTTGTTCCACAAATCGTTGAAATATACTTGGTCCTGAGGTACTACCAAAGAGTGTTCGAGAGTACGCAAATAATCCTTTATAGTTGCAATAGTTGTTACTGCTTTAAATGCATCATCAAGCAAAACATGTTGATATGAATCTTTGAGACCAATTTCACCAAATATTTTACAAACTAATTGACGAGAAAATAAGTAATCTGTTCTAGGAAAAAGATATTGCGATCACTCGAATCATCTTTAGGAATTGCTAAAATTGGTGTTCTCCAATCACTTAATTCTACAGGTTATAATATTCCTGATTCCACTATCTAGATAATTATTTCTTCTTTTTCAACTCTATCAAAAATATAAAAAGTAACTAGTTGTGGTTTGTGATAAATTTGGTAAGTATTTGGCTCTAGTTGTAACTTTATTTCACCTTTTTTTATAAATTATTAATTTATCATCTAAACATTCATTATTTCAACTAAACTCTGTAAGGTTTTGTAGTCGTAGAACTAGGTGTGGAAGTTCGGTATTTAAAACAATTCAAGGGGTTATCACCAATCCAACGTTGATGTAGGAGTAGAGGGGTTCGAATCTGCGGTTTGAAGAGACAGTGCTATTTTAACTACTTTCTTGAATGTTAACTTCGAATCACCTTTCTTTACACTGTCATGCAGTAGACCCGACACAAATTGGTCCCTTAATGAGATGTCGCTATTTTCGAATAAAATGTCCTTAGTAAACCAATTTCAAAATCGGAAACATTTAGATTTTCGGCTTTCCGTATTTATTAAAACCTGTATCGCTCGGCTATCTCGGAACAATTGGTTGAGCATCATATAATTTAATTGTTCAAAGTTTTAATACCTGGTTCGGCTGGTTAAAATAAAACATGTAGGATACTCTTAATTTTCTTAGGATCTACTATGATGTTTGATCTAATGATGTTTGAATTTTAAAAACTGTTCAAATCGTTCCACATATATATTGCCCAGTTTTCGGAGCTTTTGTCAAATTATGACATGTGACCAATGGTAACCACTAAGCATAATGAATGTTTAGAGTTCTCAAACAAGAAAACTATACCTACAAAGTCTCCTCAATAAAGTTATGCACATCATGTTTTAAATAGAACTATTATTCACTACCATTTGTCTATGTTCTGTAATTTAAAAAATAGCTCTCAGTTCAGAACACGTTTCAGGAACACGTTCGGACAACTTATAACCTATTGTTTCACTTGAACTAGACTTACGCCTACCTTCAGTCCTGCAACACAATGTCTTCTTTAAATTTGTATGATGACTTTGAAATGGATAACATCTCATCCTCAAGACCATATAATGTCTCAAGCATAAGCAATCAGAAACTTTAAAATTAACCTATTAGTTAGGACATTGGTATCATGAATAATGTGACTTCATTACTGTCAGACATATAAATAACGTTTTGTTCATACAAATAATGCCTTCTCTCGGTCCACCAGTTGAACTTTAGTATGACAGCCAATTAGTCACACTACTGCCAATATAACATACTGTATAGATCACAGGCAAGATTATGTAGGGCAGTCGGGAATTAAAAGTAGAGTTGAGATTAATTAGCATGGTGAGATTGTGTTAGTCGAGCCACTGCATGCATCATCGGTAATTTGTGGGCAATGAACAGACGTTTTAGCTATTTAGGAAAATAAATATTCTACTACTAACAACTTTTCCTATAAATTGTCCTAACAACTTTAAAACAACCAAATACTAATACAAATAGAAAGGTTGACTAATATTGCTAGGGCCATGAAGGGTTTAAGAACATTATCAAAATATTTCAACAATAAAATCTACTCGGAATAACCAACTTTGTTGACAGCCTTTATTTATTTGCTGTTATTTTTTAAGAATGTTGTTTTTTTTTTTGGTAAAGGTAAGGGTTTTATCTGTGAATGCTGGGAAATTGGTGTTCTGTACCAAGGGGGGAGGTTAGAACACCCCCACTGAAATAAGAAAAACATACTTTATAGACATTAATTTAAATCCATAGAATAAATATTTCCATGGTTTTCATGGCACAGTCTTAAAGTGATTTCAGAAGTTCCAGATTGCTTTCAAATATATTTCAGTAAGTAAACACCGATCATTTTATGAACCTAATTACCTGCGGTGTTATATACTTCCCAGTTCTCCCCCCTTATCTAGTTACGCCTTTGCCGTCTTTTGACTTACTGCAAGCTACTCGTTTTGAAATGTACGAGTAAATTCTATTTTCAGAATGAAGTCGTTCTTAACCTTTAAATGTTCTTAAAAGCCTTAGACATTTATATTAATGAGATAAGTGAGTACAGATTCAGAAATAGCTTGGGTCTATCTCGACTTGTTACGTCGTTATCTTGTATCGTACAACCAAACTTCTTTAAGTTTATCATTTTATAAATAGTTTATATTATTTTAAAATATTTTCTAAATTAGGAATTCTCCAATGTTAAAATAACCTGTGTTGGTGATATTGACCATTAAGTGTTGAGCATAATTAAATTTCATGGTAATTTCGAGGATGGCCTCAAGTTATTTATATTTTCCAGTTTTGGTGTCTCGGGTCTAGTTTCATTTTGGGATGGAAAATACTATTAATATTGTTTTTCGTTTCATAAACCATGAGCTAGTTATATTTATTTTGTTGAAGGAGTAGTTAAAATATTACAAATGTGTAATATTAAGTTACTAGTAAGTCATAAGACGAAAAATATAGAGGACTTTTTAATATAATGAAAAATGCAGGTGATTTTTTACTACACTGAAAATTATAGGCGATTTTCTACTATATTGAAAAAATATAGGCGATTGTCTACTATATTGAAAACATATAGGTGATTGTTTTATATACTGACAAAATAGAGATGATTGTCTAAAATTTACGGTAAAATTATAATTATATTAAATAATTAACTATTAAACGTGAAAAACATATTTATTGCAAGTTTGTATGCATAATACGAACATGGTAGGAACCCGACTTAGCTAGATTTGGATAACTCTATAGCCTCAATTAGTTAATTAGTTAGGCAATGAAAAGATGTTTTAGCTATTTAATAGAATAAATATTCTACTCCTAACAACTTGTCCCATAAATTGTCATAACAACTTCAAAACAACCAAATCGTAATACAAATAGAAAGGCTGACCAATAGTGTTAGGGCCATGAAGGGTTTAAGCAAAATATTTGAACAATGAAATCTACTCAGCACAACCAACTTTGTTAACTTGTGATGGCCTTCATTTATTTGCCGTTATTTTTTTAAGAATATTGGTTTAGTTTGGTAAAGTTAAAGGTAAGATCTCTGAATGCTGGGAAATAGGTGTTTGAGTTATGTAACTGCATAAATTTCTCCTCTTAATGCGGAAGTTAAATTTGAATAGATATAAACATAGAATAAACTTCTCGTTTCGTAATTCGAGGTTTTCAAATCAGCTTCCAGTATATTTATCGATTGTTTCGTTACTATAACATCTCAAATACAGTCATTTCATTCGTAATGTTATTGTATTTTTAAGTTGTCTCCATAGCTTCCGAGGTTAGGAACCCACTGTGTCGCGGGTTATGGTTCGTGTCATACTCTCAAGGAAGCCATGATGTTTGCATTGAGATAGTAGGAAAATAGTTCTTGAACCGAAATTGTCTAAAGGAAAGTTTTAGAACCTGAAGGTAAGTCTTTACCCATATTAAATGAACTATTTAAATTAGTAGTTTTCTACTTCCGTACGTGATTTGTGTGAGAAGAAGATGTTAAATAAACTATGTTTAATATTAAAGTACATCGATCTGTAGTCTTACTTGTTTTGCCTGACTGTTTGTAAAAGCCATATACTACTTCTGTCATGCATACTTGACATTTTGGTTAAGGTATTAAGATTATGTAACAGATAACACTTTAATTTCATTCGTAGTATAATTAGCATAAATCCCAGAAAATTTAGAAAAAGTACAGATACGAAAAGACAATGGAAAATCAATTTTGACTTCTAGACTGTCTTATGAATCTGACTTGTTTAAGTTAAGGTGATATATATTCACAGATTATATTATCATATATGGATGTGATCTTGAGGTGTGGAAACAAGATAGTGACTAAATAACCATCTTAGCAAAATAACTCCAAATCTTGGTTTACGAAAGTGATTTTTTTCAATTGTTGGCTGGTTAACCTTTAGTGCTTAAATTCTTCAAGAAACTTATTTTTCTGTTTTCTAATATTCCGTTACTACATTTATAATAAAAAGGCATAGATTATCATTTAGTTTGAGTACAATTTTCCGCCAATCCCAGCTTAACCCTTTTATATGAGTTTGTCGACGCGTTTCGGAGTTCCTCCATTCTCGAGACCTACTGGATTCATCCGTTTGGGATTCGTCTTTATATAATAATTTCAGCATGGATTATCATTTAATATTCTGTGGCACCTTGTCTTTTGAACGAAGGCAGCAGATCTCTTTTCAATGTTATCCTGCATACCTAGATATTTACAACCAGAATAAATGGCAGTCTTAAAATGGCAATTTGTAAAAATTATAGTCCTGAGATTTACTATTATGGCTAGTAGCCCAATACAAGACAACAGTATTTTAATGTTAAGTGGGTCAGTTATTACGTCAGATACGCAGGTATTAAAATAATAACAAATTAAGTAACAAGGAAATGCAATTTTCTTTATTTTAATTTCTTGCTTTAAAAAATAACAAAATATTGCTAATGGCTATTTTATATAAATATTGCTGCCACAACTTCCCAATAAAATATTCATTCCTTTTATATTAATATTGGAAAAGTATTAAAACGCCAACAACAACAACATCAATAACAACAAGTAACACTAGTTTACCAACTTTAAAGATCTTTTACAATTCTTTTAATGAATTATGTTTAATTTAAATGTACACCGAAAATCAAAAACTAAAATTAATTTTATTAGAACATTTCAGGGGTTGTTTCAGGTAGTGATAAAGGAGCACACAATGTGATAAACACTTTTTTGAGAAAAATGTCTTTCATAAGTTTATTCAATACAAAACGTATACAAATTACAACACAATTAATTAAAACTTGGATCCCGTTTAATTTATATCATACATCAGATGGCTTGTACTTGTATGAATCAAACACTGGAAAAGAAATAACATAAAAGCTTCCATTCTACTGTATACTCCTTCAGATATAATATTTTATTTTGAAACACCCAGTGATATATATAGTTTTGTATATTTTTAATTATTAGAATGTTTGAAAGGTTTACTAAAACGCACCAAGATTGATTACAAAGTCATTATGTAGGAAGAGATTAGTGCTTAAGCTGTTATACTTTCAAACATATAAATAAACTAAACATTTATATATGTTTTAATTCTAATCAAGCACATTGTGAAAACAAAACTGGTTAAATTGTCCTAAGACAAATATTTTACATGATCAATGTCAAATCTCAAACAAAAAAATATAGCCTTTTTTGGAGAGTATTACATATTGTTCTTTCTTAATTTACACCAGTTACACAAAATGCGAGTACTACTTTTTTAACAAATATGAGAAGAAAACATAATGCGTAGTTTTACACTTCTTCAAAAAGTATAAACCTTTAGGTGTTACTGAAAATTTGTAAATTGAGAAAGTTCTAAAAAGCCACTAACTACAGTTAAACTTGGTTTTAACGGCCTCGGTTAATGTGTCAACTCAAGCCAAATCTTTATCTTTTACGTTACTATAAACCCCTATTTTAGCGTCGATAAATATTTAAACCGACTTGGTTGTAACGTCATAAATCTACAAATTATAAATGCCAAACTTTCTATTTAGTTTTCTCAGAAGTCGAAAAATGTTAGAATTCCCCTTTAATTTGTTGTCACTGTCAGGCCGAATATTTTCTCCCTCTTCAAAATCGAACCGCGAAATAAACGTATTTTTTTTTCACATGTAAAATGCAACTGCAGCGAGTCCCATCAAAGACGGTAGACTGGGGGTTCCATTACAAGCAACACTGCTAACTCTCCCACCCCTCCTAAGGAACAATTCCCACGCTATGCAATGTCAGTTGTGAGCTGTGTGTAACACTAAACCCATGACCTTGCTGGGAAAGAGTTCGGACAATACAAAAGCGCGGCGAGATATTTAAGTAGTTGTTGTGATCAGACAGTTGACCCCCCCCCCCCCACAATAATGTTGACATTTTAAAATTGTTGCGTGATTTTTAATACGTATTGATTAGTGTTTTTAAACAGTTTTAATACACATTACATTTTACTAATAAAACTTTACACATTATCAATTTTACCTAATTTATAACGTCACTCGGATGTAGCGTCTACATTCGTTTCGGCCTCTTCGTTGACGCTATAACGAAGTTCATTCAACTGTAATTCTATTTCATTGCTTTCCTGTAAATGGAGAAAAACATTTTCTTACATCCAATTTCAAGTTTAACATAAAATGTATTAAACCTGAAATAAATGTCAATTAATTTTCGAATAGCCCTTTCCAATGCCTTTACTCCTTTGTTTCTGGAACATATAAGTAGAATATTTTTGTTGAAAATGCTAGACCTACTTATTTACTATTTTATGGTGATTTCTGATTATTTTTACAACAATCGTTAAAAGTAAAGTAGTCTTCAAATTATTGCTTTTACATTTTTAGAGTTCCCACAAAAATGCGAAAAGGTAAAATTGTCTACAATGATTTCGTCAAACATCTTATAATTCTCACTTCTAAATATATAAATTAAATGCATTCAAGTACACTAAACATTCAAGTAAATGAACCATTTCAAATTAGAGGCAACATTATTTGAAATTTATTTAGATTACAATTTCAAAATTAAGTGTTTATGAAACAACATTTATATAAAATTATAAACATTATTTTGGTATGAAAGGCATGCCTAGGCCGGGTAGAAGAAACCTCTTGAAATAACTGTTACTTTTACAACAATTTAATACATTTTAATAACAATAGTATAATAGTAGGCCTACTCGAAATTTTAACTGTTTATTTTTTCATAATACAATTTAGTTTGTATAAAATATATCTTATAGAAAATTATTGTTTATTTTATAGTATCTGTAAATTCTGTGTCTTAGACTTACAAGTTGTTAAAACTTACATTACGGAAACACTGTTATTGGGTTTACGTTACAGAAAACAATATGCATTAAATATGAAAAAAACAATAATTTGAGTTACGTTCAGCGGGTAAGCTCAACATTATACCCTAATTAAATTTGTACATCAAATTTTCATTGAGAGGTTTGTTCCATGAGTTAAAGTGTTTATAAAATCAATGGCGTTAGCAATATTAACACAGGAATTGTAATAAAAACATTAATCACATAAGTTTTTATTGCGAAAACAGAATTAAGTAAAATTATTAATTTTTGTATTTCCAATACTAAAATCTAATTTTAAAATTGATTTTCAACAATGCTGTCTCCATTTTTTTGCTAATGTTAATATAATGATTATTTAATCTATTGAGATTTTATTGGAGAGGTGCTAATTTCTGTTCGTATTCATTAGTTAATAGCAAAATGTATAAACTTACATTCTATACAGCATTGCAATAAATAAATGTGTAAAGTATTCAAACACTTTTAAACATATTTATTATTGAAAAAATAATACAATAATAATTGTAACCGTGCGTGAGAAAAGATAACACTTTATAAAAATAATACAACTCTTCTGCGAGCATCTATCGAATTGACTCTTCCTTCATCGATTTGCCATTCTGGTAGCTTTTGGTGATACTTCTAGTTTCGCTAACTACCTTATATTCTAATCAATCTTCTCTCAAGCTATCTATAGTAAGGTCCCAGCTTTAATTAACGCCAGGTAGAAAACTGTCTAGCTATGGTTTTGTTTTTAAAGGAATACATTAGAACAGCAGATGAGGTTTTGGTGTCACTACATATCTGACTTATTTTTGGATTCAAATGTAACAACCAATCCAAAGTGTAAAGTGATTTCATGTCTTAATTTCGGATAGTTAGCGCGATGTTTGTCACAAAGAGGATATTAGCAATGAAATAACGTTTTTGTGAAATAAGATAGGATCATACTGAGTATACGTCAGAGTTACAACAAATATTCCAGAGAACAATCGGCTGATTAAAACTAGCGCTCATAAACGCAATATAATTATTTTGTAGTTTAGCTTTTACCACGTAGAAAAATACAGCTTCATACTGATATTGATGGTAGTGGATCGCTATCATAGAAAAAGCTACTCACTTTGTTAGTACTTTCCCATTATTGGATTCGTTACAGTTGTATAATTCTTAAGAACCATAAATCCTTTTTTTATATGACTTAGTAAAGGATCCTTATATTATAAGATAAAATAACAAAATTTTAGACTAAATATTAGACCTTCAAATTGAAAAAGAGTCTTAAGACCACCAACGGAATATTGGCTGCTTCTTAAAAAAAAAAAAACAATACAAAAGAGTAAATACATCTCAAGTTTTGTGAAGAAGATGAAAACATTAATCTGCTAAACAGTGATTTAAGTGCTTAAATTTTATTAGATACATTTACTATTTATATTTTAGTTCCGTATTTACATGTTGTAATAAAAACGATAACAATTTAAACAAACATTTCATTATAATTTAGCATTTCATGTTCTCTTAATATAAAAATATCGAAATAAATAATCTATAGTTTTTACAATATTTATAAAATTTACTGAAATTTATTTAGTGAAATATCTCAATCATAAGGGATATTTTTATAAAATTTTCTGATTGGCTATGTATTATAACGACAATGTATTAAGTTTTTGACATGTAACAAAATTGTCTTAGGAAGCTTGTATTGAATAAGTTCAGAATGTATTTAGAATTCCCCGAATCAAATTAACTAGTTAATAGGCCTAATTTCTAAACTATAATATAATTAGGATACAGTTTATAGTATTTGTATAATATAACAACCACAAACAGCTATATTTAGAAATAATAGATATTGCTTTAAAATCTCATGAACTAATATTATATGTGTTAAGAAATGATTAACTTTATGCCACATTTTGTCATAAAATAATTGAATACATAAATTAATTATTGTAAATACCAATGTAAACCAATGCAGGATCAAAAATCCATAATAGTTAATTGTTTTTATTTGTTAAAATTTTATTAATTTACCTAGGTTTCTAAGATTTTAAATTTAAATTTACAATAATTATTACCTATAAGTATTTATAAACTTAGCTACAGTTACTTGTATTTTGTGATGCTTTATAATTTAAAATATCCCATAAAAATATCCCTTATTATATTTTGTATTTCATATAATAATAAGATTAAAAATTAATTAACAAACAATGAACAACATTAAAAATGTTGAAATTAACAACACAGTCTTATGTATCAATTCATGGCAACAACAATATTATAACACGGGTCAATATATTTATTTCAAAGCACATATCAGGTTTATAATTATTTTAAAAGTATTTAAGATTGTCAACGAAGTATTATCCACCATTAACCAGTATAATATCTCAGTAAATAACAATTAATTATTTGAATACGTAGTTATATAGGACCAAACAGAGATTGGGGCTAACCTGTTGTCGTATTATCAACTGCTATTCGTTGAGACGTAATGAAAGAATATCCTTTAAAAGAATAGCTTTGTCAGCAAAACAAGAATACCAGGAAATAATTTAACGATCCTTTGTGGAAATCTGAATAGCTATGCGAAATAATTCATTTGCGAAACGAAGAGAAAACCTTTAGTACTTATGAACATTTTATAAAGCATTTGTATAAGTTAAAAATATTATAGACTTGACGCAAATAAAGGAAAAAGGAACTGAAGTATTAGAAGATTTCTATAAATTAAAAAAGAGTGGAAAGTGTTGAGTGTAAGTAAAAAAACATAATCATATTTCACAAAAATAGATAAATCTAATGTTGAAAAAAATAAAATTAGGCGAGCAAAGTGTTTAAAAGGAGAAATAAATACACTGAGAAGAAAAAAGGTTTTAAAGTTTGCATTTAAAGTTGTTAGTATTTTATCAATGGAATAGTTACGTTTTTATGCATTCAAAGTAATATTCAATACATTTAGTGATAATCTCACATGATTTTGCTCCAAAAATATGACTAATAATAGCAATTTACGAGCCAATAATTAATTACCACCAAGATCACACCAGACATTGGTCTATATTATCTTGCTTGTTTAAATATGTTATTTGTCTTATAAACATACAAAATGGCTACTTATTTCTTATAAGCTGAAACATAACTGTATTTAAATGGCCACTGTTTACTAAATACAACTTTGCTAGAAAGCCTTTTTTTAAACATTGTGTACATGAATCAATTGGCTGCATCGCGAATGGAACAAAAATAACATCTTAATACTGACCTTAAGCAAAATTAATATGAAAAACTAAGATTGCACATTAGTTACGAAAATAAGACAAAGTACAAATAACTGTCAAATAAATTAGCACTAACCTGTTTAAACTTAAATTTTCCATATTTTGTGTGTGAAAATTTTACGTGATATCTCTGCTCCATCTGGTATTTTTGTGGGAACAAAGCAGCATCCCTCGTCTCGGTTTGGTCCTAATAATTTAGGGTGTACACAATTTTTCACACTTATAGAGAGAAAATAAAACATTAAAGTTTTATAAGCGTTGACAGCATAGATAGTATTCATTTTTATAAAACTCTGTTTTGTTGTATTCATACAAAATATATACACTCGTAATGGTGCAACAAGGTGCACTATTGTTACGTGTTATATTTAATATGTTATTTAAGTTAAATCTAGAAAGGATGTGATCAATTTGTATTATTGCAACCTTTGTTTACCACCGAAATTACCAAAATGGTCGAACAAAAGCACCATTTTAAGAAATTTAGAAAGAATAAGCACAAAGTTAGTTACATAATAATTTATTTTAAGGGGTGGCCAAATTGTAGCTTTTTACATAATTGATCATATTATATTATCGGTTCAGTGTTAAACAATGGTTACTATTAAGTTGTAGTTAGCGTTGGTGTAATGTATTATACACTTATTTAGTAAAAAAATACTAAAGCTAAGGCGGACACATTTTGTTAGGCAGATAGCTTAAAGAGGGGTTCATACAAATAAGGTCTACATTTTCAGTTTTTTAAAACATTATTAATGTTTTAATCTAATCTAATAATATTTATAGTTACAATATTAATCACGGACGTTTCATAATAAATAAAATCACATTATTTAAAACTTACATTCATTACATTTTCATGATGCGTTCACATTGCAGTCACATTTTCGAAATTACTATTAATAAATTACCTGCTAGATTAGTTTTATCATAAGAGGTTCCTGTGTCAATTGCACGATGTTTAATACCATTAATTTCCAATTACTTAACATATTTTGTTAAAACAGACCTATATGATGCACATCATATGATCTCCATGTACTTAAAATTGTGTTTACTGTTAGTGACATGCGTTTGTATTATATATGCTTTGCCCTATTTTAGTTATTAGTCTTCTTAATTATAAGGATACAACACTTTTGTATTTCTATTGTAACATGTTTTTAAAATAACTAATAGTGAAATTTTATCTTTTATAAAAAAATGGTTGGGTTTATTTTGAGATAGGATCAAAAAAAGTTATTGTGTAACCCAGAAAACCCAAGTAGTGATTTTTAACACAAAATGATTAAATTGTTTTAAATATGTTATGAATATATTTGACTAAGGTGCGTTCAATGGCAAGTGGTTTCACTACCTTAGCCCCCGCAAAAGAGTCCAGCATTTTACAAATTTTCTAGGTTCCACTTAGACAATTTTATTATTCAAGGCAAACTGTAAATACAATCGGACAATTATTATTGTACTAAAAGAACATTCAAGTAACAGTTGAAGTGCGTTAGGTGACTTAACCCCATTGCGATGATACTCCATCTCCAGACAATTAATGGTTTTTTCGAACTCTTAAGAATGCACAAAATGTGAATACACCATAAACAAATATCAAAGGTGCAAATCGGATATAAGTCAAATACGATCACTTGAATATGCTCATCAAATTAATTATACAAATATCAACTCTTATATTAATTTTTACATTTTGTAATATACTTCATCATGTTGTTGTACATACAAAAACTGCATATATTTTATGGGATGAGGTAATAATATTTATAAATCACAAAACAAAGCTAGCATTGTTAACTAGTGGCCCTAAAATATGGAAACACGTAACAAAAAATGTAGAAGCATTTTATCAAATATTACATTTGCATGTTTTACTTTAAATGTTGTTCTGAAAAAGGTTTTTGTTGTTATATTTAAATATTTTATTATATGACATTAAAAGTAACAGATAACCTTTTTTTAAAGCATAATTATCAATAACATTGAAGCGAATAAGAATAATAATTATATAAAATAGTTTATTTTTTTACATTTTGCAATTTGTGGGCATAAAACAAGTCCTTTATTTACACTGGTTGCTGAGGAGCCGCCACTGCTGAGGAAGACGCGTTAGGCGCTTCACCCCCTCCCAGCGAGAGGGCCTGGACGATTCTCGGGTCTGCTTTACTGCCTTCCCGGAACTCTTCTAATGTAAGTCTGTCGTCATGATTCTTGTCCATCTGATCAAATATCTTATCCACTCTTTTTTGAGGTGTGTTTTCGTCTTCTGCTGTCGGTTGCTGACCCTGAAATCACGTGTTTACTGGTGTGTGTAAAGATTATTTCAACAGTGTGTGCATATAAACGATTAAGATATTTTAATGCGCTTATAGTTTGGCAGGCACGGGAAGTACGTTGAGGGATTTGACAGGCCTCGCCACTACACACACACTCAACTACCTGTGATCCGTCTCTGTTATTAACGGCCGCCTGAACAACGACTTTCAAGTTGCGACTTTTCACTGTTTTCGGTTTTCAAGACAGTTATTTTTTAAATCTTGACAGCAAGGAAATAAAAATGAGTCCAAACACGATATACAAAGTATATCTCTCGTTTAGATCTATTTTCTCCGTTCTAATGTCAAAATGTGAGGATTGTGGATTTATTGGACACATCGTAGCCTACTATAATAATTTTACTGCCAAGCATACTGCTGTACTTACGTATGCTGTTACTCAAATTTGATTACTATAGCATACAGTGTACACTTAATAGCATAATATGTAGTTAGTTAATAGAGCTAAGGTACAACACTCCATGCATTTCCTCAGTATATATTGAGATGCAGGACAGATTACATGGTCTATTTGTGATCACCCTGGTTAACTTTTTAGACAAAGTCGTGTTTAAACATTTATAAGATTTAGGATTGGAATTGAAGCTTGGTTCCGTGTTTAGATCTGTCGTCCAAGATTGCTACAATTAGAACCCACAACACAGATATGAAGGTCCGAGCATTCAGCTAATTACGCTTCCCTAATCTACCGTCTTTACTTGTCTGACTTACGTAAAGTTAAAGAAGTTCAGAAAAGTGCATAACTAAAACATTTAATCTACGAACATTCAATGTATGAAAAAACATAGTAGTCTTACTAACGGTATAGGTTTATTTTGACTACTAAAATAATATACCAAGTTTAAGTAATTAATTTAAGGTATCAACAAACAACCTTATTTCTAGCAAATTCCAAATTTCTATTAGGTTTATTAGGAATAAAGTATTTCTATCTGAATATTATACAGAAACTTTGTATTGTTATGATAGTTCAGAACAAAAACAAATTTCTGCACTAAAAACATTTCACTATCTGTGTTCATATAACTAAACAAAGACGTTTACCTGTACTATGTACCTATAGATTTCCTTCAAGTGAAGATAAATATAATTTTGTAATATTTAAAAAAAAGTAAAATGTTAACGTTTTATCTCTTAAGTAATAAATATTAATTTAAGTTTAAATTGTCAAGGATAAATATGTTTAAGTAATAACTTCAAAGCACTACTTTTATGTGCCTACAACAAGTGTGACTATGTACAAAGCGATCAACAATTTACTTACGACCATTTGGTAAATAGCGTCAACAATATTGTACATCTCGTCTCTCGTTATGAAACCATCGTTATCCACGTCGTACAACCTGAAGGCCCCTGAAATTATTCACACTTGTTTAGAAAGAATATATTTTTTATAAAAACCCTAAGTTAGTCACAATACACACAAATACGGGGTAAGCCTAAAAAACAAGACATTTTTTAAATGAAATAACTCAATAACAAAACATAATTTAATTTTACAAACCAAACTAAAATACTTGCAAGAACTTGCCATTTCTACTTATGATAAATAATGTCTGTCAAGTGCCGTCCTTCCACATCAACACAGGCCTCCCACCTCTTCTGCATACTCCCTGTAACCTTCCATAACATTGACTGAGGAATGTGCACCGATCTCGTTCCTTACGCACTAAAGTTCAGCAATATTCTGTGGTTTATAAATGAAGATTTACTCTTTAGATAGCCCCATAGCCAGCAGTCACAAGACGTCAGGTCTGGGGATCGCGCAGATCATGGAACATCACCAAACCAAGAAATCAAATGTACCGGAAACAGTTAACGTAAAACTAGCATTGACTCATTTGATGTGGGACAAATCTCACCATCCTGTTAGAACCAAATAGAGTTTGTGTCGATTCCTAACTGACGTAACTGTGGCATCAGAAAATGTCTGAGCATATCGTTCTGAGTTAACATTTACAGGCATTACCATATCGTTCTCAAAAAAATATGGGCCAATGACCCCAAACTGCGCCTCTTCACACCAAAAAGTCACTTTTTGGGAATGAAGTGACCATTCATAAAGTTCTCTTGGATTCTCGGCAGACCAACATCGAAAATTCTGTTTATTAACTTTTCTTGACAATTCAAAATGAGCTTCATCCGACATGACAAGTACTTGAAGAAGATTCGCTTATTCACAAGCTGCAATAGTCTATGGCAAATGGTAAGGGGTGAATCGAAATCACTCTCGTTTAGTTTCTGAGTCATCACTATTTTATACTCCTTTAATGTTGACTCTCGCCGGCTGTCTCAACCTTCC
>JAGFPH010001517.1:173021-198714 GCA_018207615.1 Philaenus spumarius | reverse complement strand
CGCAAGCACGGTTCGCCTTAGCTCTCACGTGTTATTTGATATAACGTTGCAGACGAAATTACTGAAACTATTCATTTGGTAATATATTAGTATGTTGTTGCGTTGCGGTCAAGTTACTAGCAGACCGTTTTAGCAAGATATTTATTTAATGTTAAATTGCAGACGAGATTACTTTATGAAATGTTTTCAAGATTATCAAGTAATATTGTCTGCAGCGTTACTTGAATATTCCAAGAAAAACCTTTACTTACAAAATACATTAAAACTAAAATTTTCAGAATGATGTGATATATATTTAAAAAATATATATATAAATTACAATATGATTTAAACTTAGAGTACCGGTAATTATTGATAACTCAAAATTTAAAAACAACAAATTTTTAGTACTAAGCTTCAAATTAAAATAAACATTAAAACATATTATTTATTTAATGTAAGAGTTGCAAGCGAGATTACTTTATGTTAAAAAGTTACCAAGGTCCTCAAGTAATTTCTTCTGCATCTTTAAGTAAAAATGTTTAAAAAAAATCTTTAATTGCAAAATGCACTTAAAATTGTCAGAATAATTAGATCTAAATAAATATATAATATATAAATAATTATAATCAAATTTAAACCTATAATTATAATCAAATTTTAAATGTAATAAAATTATTGATGACAAAAATAAAACATAATTTTAAGTTAAACTTCTAGACTAAATTAAACTGCACACAATTGTCAATTTAAATTTAAATAGTTCAATTGTTTAAATTCAATTATTGAATTAACTATTCCCTAAGGCCTAGGGAAGAAAAATTTATAAAAAAAGAAGTTTTATTTAAAAAAATATATATTTTATGTGAGCAGTAATTATTATGTCAATGTGCATATCTGCGTATTATAAGCTACGCATTATGTGTAAGTATTTATGTTATATGTGTTTTAATTTATAAGTATTACACATGTTTTATTAAACTGCAGTATGACAATCAAGTTTTGGTGGTTTATTATAATAAATACAATAATTATGTTCAACAATGTGACACATTTTGTTCAATTTCGTATTTAGTTTTCAGAAATGTTTCGAAGAATCAAATTAAAATTATGCTAACATTAGTACACTACAACGGATTATTACCCACAAATTAGTTAGTTTTATTGTAACCCTGTCTTCTTCTTACATCTTAGTTTACAGTCTACTTATTGATTTGTGTAGGAGTAGTGGCAATACTAAAATTAAATAAGGAAGAGGGCATCATACAAATTGTACAGCTTTGATAAGAAATTTAAATTATTGTAGCTGAGAATACTTATGAGAAGAGGTGGGAATGGAGCAGACATTACCACCGTGACGTCATCACAGTGGCAACACGGGAACGTTCTCTGTGGCGGAATGGTCTCTAGCCCTTGTATTCTATAGCCCTGCTCTGCAGCACACTTGCGCTAACCATTTCAATGTTTTCCGACGTTCAAACAGTCTGAGGTCTGCCACTAGGTTTGATTTTGAGTGCAGAAGCCGTGTTCCGGAAATTATCAACCCACCTTAGAATCGTTTTCCGACTTGGGTTGGCACCATGACAACCGACGTTGAAGTGATCTTAGTGTAGAAATCACAGATTCAGTACTTTTGAAAAATGACTCTATTACAAAAGCACAATGATGCGCTAACCTCTGATGATCCATGTTAACTAACCTCAAAATGGTATTAACTAAATAATTATTTGCCTCAACAATGAACTCTCCAACAGTTATAACAGCTGAGAAATTACAATACAAAAATAAGTTGATTTTTATGGCTCACCCTTTATAAGTCCAGAGTCTTAATACATTCAATATATATTTTATGTTTAGCTTTAATAAAAATTGAAATTGCTTAGTGTAAGTCAGACTATCGTAAATTTATATCTGTTATGATTTTCAATGTTTTAATCGTAACATAAAATACAAGATAGAGGTAGGTAATTTTAAATATTTTTTATTAAATAAATACCCAATTTATAATCCAGTTTCATAAATTACAACACACAATCTAAGTTTTGGGTACTTGTTTGTCGTACAAAATTACCTCTAACTAGCTGACCCGTGCAAAGCATTCGCATTCTAACTTACTTAAATCCCACTTAATTAAAGTACACACCGTATATTTAGTATCGTATAGTGCGTATTTAATGCGTCATGGGCATAGGTGAGGGTTGAAGTAAAGAATAGATGTGTTTAAATTGTATACCACGCTTACAATTAATTCAAAGTAGCAATGTAGGGGCGTAACGGTAACGGCAGCTCTCCAGCTGGGTATTATTATCGTCAGTGTTGCCAACGCCAGGAAAATATCCCTACAACTTACTTGATCTTACATCACTGTTACTTTCGGATTCTTTATTTTTTTTCGTATAATTGTATTTTGTATATTTTTCCGGTGTAGCGGTTGAGGAAAGCTTTAAAATGATGCCTCATTCATGTAATTTGATGATGTATTAAGGAAGTTATGCCGTACCGACAAAAAATGGCCTTGAGAAATAATATATGTGATATTAGAAATATTTTCGTTTTCTCTAATAATATTTAAAGCTATGGATTATTTTAAAGCTATCTTAAAAACAAAGAGTACAAAAGCTATGAGTAGGCCTAATAGAATTTTTGTATAGGGTGTTTGAAAAGTCTGGAAACAGCTTAATATCTCAAAATGTACGATTCTTATGAGATAGAAATAAAAGCAGTTATTCGCAATCAAAAAATAACCACTTTTTGTTGAGTTTTAAATTTTGTCCGCCATCTTGGAATGAACTTCATCTTTTGAAATGAGAAGATAGTCGTGTGATACATGATTTTAATGTAAAATTTGTCGAAACAAACGTTGGTCAAATCCGTTTTTGAATATCTCAATCCGTTTTTAAGTTATCGTCAGTCAAATGCGTGAAACGCAAAATTGAGGCTTATAATCAAAGAAAAACGCATCGCATATTACTATAAATCTTGTGCAACTAACTTAAAAGTTTCCTTTTTAAAAAATACGAATTATTTTAATTAATGGCCAAAACTTTGTTAATTAACATTATTAGAGCAATGAAATAACTTAGAAACATTAAACTTTTTAGAGCCTGAAAAGCAAGTTTGCAAGACAACAAATACATAATAATATGGTTTTTATTTTTAATAATTTATTTAAATTGAAAACAGTTATTAACAAAAATAAAATGACTAAGAAGAAGAAAATAACAAATTTCAAGTAAAATCACTTTTTAAAATAAATCAGATATAGGATACCAATAATCTTGATCAGCTGATATTATTTAAATAGAGATCCGATATCCGAAAATGTCCAAAACTGTTCAACGGTTCAAGAAACATGTAGTGTAAGCAATAGTGTTCACAGTGGGAGACCAAAATCTGCCACCAACAATGATAAGTCATTAGAAGTGTTACAGACATTTTGTAGAAGACCCAAATATCTCTGTTCGAAAAGCTGCTGACTTTCACGAAATTGGAACTTATTCGGTTCATAAAGTGCTTAAAACCAATAAATATCACCTTTTTAAAATTCATTTAGTTCAGGTACTAATTGAAGATGATTATGATCGTCGTGTTAAGTACGGTCAGACTATGATGGACAAATTTAAAAAAATCAAGTTAATTCCAAGGTGGCGGATCCAAGATGGCGGACAAAAATTTCAAAATCACCAAACAGTGGTTCTTTTATGGTTGTGAATAACTGTTTTTATTTCTATCTCATAAGACTCGTACATTTTGAGATATTAAGCTGTTTCCAGACTTTTCAAACACCCTGTATATATTATATCTATATTTAAGTGAAGCAAATTATTAACTATTGATTTACAGTAGGTACGTTACTATATTAGTAAATTTTAAATACGAAAGATATCACAAACAAGTGAATATAAACTCATCTCTGTTGATATTACACACATTAAATGGTATTTTGCTGGTATGTCTAAATAATAACTGCATTAAACACTGTACATTAATTTAAGGCAATGGGTTAGCTACTACAAATAGTATATTAGTCTATAATAAAAGTAAAATCTTTACAAATTAAATATTGTTTTCAACATAAGTTTGACAAACAAAAAAGACAAATAAGTTTTCAAACCATGAAATATTTGTGTTAAGAAATAGACGTATTGTTAGGACTTACAATGAAGTTTCTCATCCAAATTGCCTCTCGACGTCACCGATAATGCTCGAATAAATTCCTCAAACTCGATCGAGCCATCCTGTTGAGAAGAAAAATACACTTTCTTAATATTAACGCTAGATGTGTCTAAATAAATTTCTACAGTTTGGCGAGCTTCTTTGGATTCTCAAAGATATTTTGAGAAATTAACATACAGTATAAAATTATTAGTAAAGATATTTTTTACACCACTTTATTCAGGAAAAAACGGAAAACTAGAGTGACAAAATTAAGATAGTAAAAACGTAACAAAACAATTTCCATAAAATATTTTCTTTGCAAAACTTGAAGTACTTATCCTAATTTACATTCATCAACCCTCTACAAGCAATTGATAAAATTTTATTTTGATTTAAATATAAACTAATAATAAAACATAAACTTCAAGATAATACAGCACAAATATATAGCACCACTAATGTGTGTAAACCAATTAAAAAAATAAAACAAAAACTATTTATATCACCTAGAAACATACCACTTGGGTGCCAACAAAATGTAAACACGTAGATTTAAATACTGACACAATAATATAAATTTGTATCATCTATGGTTGGTTTGGCGTTTGATAGATACATATAAGCAGCCGCCAGTACATATAAGCAGTCATAATTTGTGAAGATGACTAGAAAATCAAACAAATCGTCACAAGCTCAACAAAGCATGGTGACCGAAATTCGAAGGGTTAAGTGTGTTAAATGATATAACTGCATTACACCAATTTAAATTACATAATGTATTTAAATAATTCAATATTTAACATGTATACATTTTTAATTTAATGGTAAAATCCTGCAGGACGTAAACAAGTTTCTTATAATAATATAGTAATTAGTAAGTAGTTCTTACGCATGTATAGTAAATAGTAATTTAACATTAAACAACGTTATAAGGTTGTACAAATTTCATTAACCACATTCAATGTTTATTAGCAAAGCGTTAAAATCTATAAATCCTCTAATTGACGTCTTTTATATCTACAGTATCAAATAATCAAGAAGAGAAGCTTATTTGAAATGGTCTCTGAAAGAATTATCAAAATTACTTTTTGTTGCATATTTATTAAATCATACATGATTAATTGTAACTTATTATTTTCGTAAATATTCAGAATATATTTGCTAAACACCAAAACTTTCAAATTAAAGGGGTTTAACCTTTATTGATACGTAACTAAGTGAATAATAACTTACAAATTAAAGGGGTTTAACCTTTATTGATACGTAACTAAGTGGATAATAATTTAGAAATTAAAGGGGTTTAACCTTTTTTTGACACGTAACTAAGTGGATAACAACTTACAACTAAAGGGGTTTAACCTTTCTTAATTCGTAACGAAGAGGATAACTGACACATTAAAGGGGTTTAACCTTTTTTGATACTAAGTGGATAGTAACTTACAAATTAAATGGGTTTAACCTTTATTGATACGTAACTAAGTGGATAATAACTTACAAATTAAAGGGGTTTAGCTTTTTTTTGACACGAAACTAAGTGGATAACAACTTACAATTAAATGCTTTTAACCTTTTTTGATACGTAATAAAGTCGACATACTTTTTATTTATTTTTTTCCTAAGTCGATAACAACACAAAAATTATAAACATGTTAAATGTATATTAATTTAATAATAAAAAAGCGAAAGTTCACAATACTTACGTTATTTTCATCAAACACCCTGAATACAAGTGATGCAAATTTAGTGGGATCTCCTTGCGGAAAGAACTGACGATATATTTTTATAAATCCCTGAAACACCAAACTGTAATAAGTACATTGCTAAGACAGATGTTCATAATATTTGCTTCATTTTATTGCATTGTAGGTTAGATAAATCAATGTCATCATTTACAACATATTTTTTTATAAAAAATATTGCCAAGAATAAACCATAAAAGGAGAAATGTCCGAAAGATATTTCTTTTTTAACTGAGTCCCAATGAACCACAATTTATTAACACAATTTAACAGAAATACAATATTTTCTATTCCTTCAACTAAACCCGCAGCAACTAAACATTTTATAATATTCGGGACTATAAATAAATATTATTTGATTAACAAATCCTTCTAAGTGGTGTCCAACTACAATGTGTCAAATATTTTTAATCCAATAAATATGTTTGAGAATTCTATATCTTTAAATTAGAAAGAAAAGCATTTTAAATTTGTTTGTTTTTGTAAGAAATTTATAAAGGTTGGTGTTAGTGTTGTATTCAATTTAATCTGAATTTATAACATAAACAAACAACCTCAAATTTGTTTACCTTTTTCTTTTTCTTGTATTCTCAATTCTTTCAATATGGTTGACAAGTTAGGTTATTAATAACAAAAACTCATTTATACATTTTTTATTTGTATCCATTTATGTTCTTGAATGTGTTTCTCCGTTTACACACTACAAAAGTTTAAAATTTTGAAATATTTTCGCTTATACCCTTCAAAATTTTAAAAATTGTAAATAATAGAATTTTAAAGGGTTTTTTTATACGACGAAGTTTTTAACTAAGCTGCAATACTTCAATTTAATGTTGAAAGGCTGTTAAACAAATTTTATTGCTGTTAAATATCATGTATTGTTATGTTTAAGTGTATTGCTTTTAATTAATAAACATTTATGACTCATTAACATGTCTTTAATTTTTTTAACTACCTTATTTATCACAGCTGATTAATACAATGCAACAGTTATTTATTGCAAATTGAACAGGCGCTAAAGCTGGCAGATTGCGGCCGGAATTGCAAATCTCGGAAAATAAATTAGGCAGAATTGATTGGTTGATGTAAAACTATATGACAGAGACTTACGCCCTTCTGTACAATAAAAAGATTCCTTTCCCGTATAGTTTCACCTCACCTTCACTGAGTGCCTTAAATAAACCTGCAACTTTTTATGTATTGTAAAATTATTCAGTGAAAAATTCTTTTTTTTTATTGCATATTCGTGCATTATATTTGGCTAAAAAATTTGGAAAACCCCGTTTTTGTAGCGACAGCTATCAGAATCAATAGAGTGCATTTGGGATATCTAAAAAATAAAGAAAACGTGATGGACCTAGTAAGAAATGGGAACTACGAAAAGATTTGCTTCAGGTAGGTACAAGGATTACAGAAATCCTCGTTTATATAGGAGCAGGATTATAAGCAATCCTAAATGTATTAGGTTGAAGCCACTGAGGAGATTAAGAATCACACGGGGCTTGTGGTAAAACATGAAGCAGCGAATCTTGAAACTTCTGTGAATCAAATTCTCAACTTAGCCAGTAATAGGGAAAGAACAAAAGCAGATCCCAAGCAACCTACTAACGCTACTATAGTGACACAAATATGAGAGAAAAATAAGTCATCCAAATGAGAAAAATTAAATTTAATGGCTGTCATTTTATAAAGCTGCATGAATGATTATTTCTGTAAAATGTTTCGTACAGTTTCAGGGTAAATCGATTGCAGCCTTTATGCCAAACTCTCTGTTTATTCATGATCAGAAGATATAAAGACTTACACATCATTAAAATACTTCAATCCTCCAGAAACATATAAAATAAAACATTCACAATACAACTGCAAATATAGTGCACATTATAATAAATATAAAAGATACGCATTTTATTAACCACACTTCTATTGCAAAGTTATATTTTAACGAGATCAGTAATATGATAAGAAGCAGGACTATATTGAATATGTAACACCTATTAATGATATAAACTTGGAATCTCCGTTGCACAGATACAATATTAAGGGCTTAGATTAAACTCGTATATGTGAGTTTATTACAATATATAAAGGTATATCACTAGAGCTTTACTATATCATTTTATAAGCATTAAGATTAATACGATCAAGTGAAGACGACGTTATATCTAAGGGTAAGACAATGCAGGTCGTAAATGTTGGATTTTGTGTCAGATGCAATACCAGCACTACAAAAAGTTTATAGTAGTAGTAGTACCTATTGTTGTAATGGAATTTTCTTGATGGTTTATTTTGTACATTATTATAGTTTGTTTTTACGTTGCAACAGATGACAAAAATACAATTTAAAAGCTAAATAAAACCTATCTGGAAATTGTTCTTTGTTATTAATATTGATTTTCATAACTGTATTTGTCACCTTATTTGCATATTTATCTCCTTATGGATCGTAAACAAATTGCATATCTAAGTGCAGTTTCCTTTTGTATCTGAATATGTAAAGTGATAATGAATATGTAAATTTTTGGTGCAAATTTATTTTATTTTTTCTAAGATATACAAATATTTGCCTGAAATAGTAATAGAAAATATCGTAAATGTATGGATTTTTCAAAACTTTTATAGCAAAATAACAGCGTGTCCCACGAAGAGGTTGCTATTTTTGAATTAGGTTGCTATATATGGAACACTCTACAAACTGGAAACTCTACAGTTATATTACATAGGTATGTAAAATAGTTACCCTCGATTTTCATTACCTTCGAGATCAATCAAATCAAAATGGCGGAATAACAAAACAAAAACAAACAATAATCTTGTGGATAAAACCACTTATATTTTCAAGAAGATTCAGATGATAACAAAAAACTGCTGCTTTTGCCATTCAAAATTGATCAGCTGGTTTTGTGAACACCCAACAATGAAACAATTGATTAATGAAACTATTTGATACTTAGTTGTATTGTATTGGGTCAAATTTTTCAATTGAACAAAAAGTGAAATGTTGTTCTTTGGCTATTGCTTTTGAAAACGAACATTTAGCGATAAGGCATTTCCAACAAACCTATCGAAATGTAGTTCTTGCATCAAGGACATCGATTCATAAATGGAAGACTGTCCTACTAGAAACTGGATTAATTAAAAATAGTTACCATAGATCTTCTAACACAGAACGTGAAGAGATTGCATGTGCTGCTTTATTGAAATCTCCAAAAAAGCCCATTTCAATTAGAAAAGTTGTGCATCTGCTACTGGGATACCAAAGTCATCAGTTCAAAGGTATGCCAAGAGAAACAAAATAAATCATAACAAAATAAATGTTAAAAAACACATTTAGTTCACGAACTGCTGGAAGATGACCCTGATAGACGAGTGGAATTTTGTTCGTAGATAATTTAAAAAACTGACGAAGATACCAAGTGGTATGAAGGAGTCGTATTTTCTGATGAAACTACATTTTACTGAACAGGTACTGTAAACAGATATAATTGTAATTATTATAACACACAAAATCCACATATCTTACACGAAGAAAACTTGAAATCAAGGGTATAACAGTTTGGGTTGCTGTCACCAAGGATGGTGTTTTATCGTATGGCATATCCCATCAGACGATACGCATCAATGGGAAGCAGTTACGTATCAATATTAACTAATCACATGGTTTCTCATCTTTCTTAGCCGGAGATGACGTTTTCTTCCAGCAGGATGGAACTCTTCCACATTATGCCAATGTGGCCAAAGTAGTTTTAGATCAATATCTTCATAACCGTTGGATAGGTCGTGGCAGCAGCTTCATGGACTGGCCTCCAAGATCGCCAGACTTGTCTGTTTGCTATTGTTTTCCTACGGGGATTTTTGAAAGAAAAGGTTTATTCTCACACTATAGCAACAGACGATGAATTAATGAGGCTGATTGAAGAGGAACTGCTGTTGATATCAAGGCAATTTTTCAAAAACGCTTATGATTCATTTTTGTTTCGTTACTATCAGTGCATAAGTATTGATGGACGTCAGTTCGAATAAAGGTCAATGAAACAAATTGTGTTCTTTAATTTTTTAATTTTAACGTTCTTTCGTTTTAAATCACCAATTTGAAAAGGTTATGCAAATAAAATTACTTTCACGAAAACGTAATTTTTTTTTTAAATATAGGTAGTTTTATCCACAAGATTATTGTTCATTTTTGTTATTATTTTGTTATTCCACCATTTTTATTTGATCGATCAGAAGCAAAAGAAACTTGAGGGTAACTATTTTAAATATCTATGTTATATAACTGTAGAGTTTCCAGTATGTAGAGTGTTCGATATGTTCAGCATATTAATTCAAAAATAGCAACCTCTTCGTGGGACACGCTGTATTTAACCAGTGACAAAGACATCGCTTGCTATTTGGGTGGTAATTGGACTGAAATCTTCTATATTGATGTATAGTACCCAATTTCCATTTATTCTAAAGTACTAAAAATAGAAAGTCCAGATCAATGGAAGTCGTTTCAGTTGTAATATTGGTTTATTAGTTCAATTTAAATGTTTAATTTTGAAAAGTAGTTCCTAATTTAAACGATTTATTACTGTTGTTTGCTTCGCACATGAACTCTTGTTTGTGAGTTTGACGTTTGAGGAGCTATGTCATCTAAATTAACCTACCATCACTTACTATAACCTACGACATCCTACCAAACCTAACCTAATCCAACCCAATCTCACGCAGTCTAACATAACCTAACGTATTATAACTAAACATATTAATAAATTTGTAGCTCTGTAAACATTGCAATTTTCTCTTGTTATTGATTTATTTTGATTTATTTGTACATTATCTCTGATCTCTACATTATGCAATGATCGATCGAGTAAAGACACTAAAAATGTGTAGTAAAACTACGCTTTTAATAGTTAATTTATTGTGACACCAATAACTTTGAAAGCTCTACTAACTATTAAAGGGGGGAAATATATTACCTGCTCAGTTAATAGGCCGTTCGGACAGTCCTTGAGAAAACCTTTATGCCTGAAATAAAATATATATATTATAGAAAGATTTTATAAATTGTGAAGACCAGTTTTAAATCAGTTACATCGTATGATCCACGTACTGTGTTTTTTTGTAGACGTTTGCCATAATTTGTGTATACAATTGAAATGCATGAAGTTTCAATGTTATTTAGCAACCCTAAGTTGTCAAAAATAACATACTCAAACTGGGTAAAGAGACACCAGAATCTCAGCCACACAAATAAATTGATGTAGAAGGTCAGTCCATGGGTAAAGATTAATATGGTCACTTTTAAACTCCCTCTTAGGATTTTAGCACGTCGCATTGTGTCACGACTTAAGATTAATTTTATGCAATAAATGTATTACTTTAGAGATAATGCTCTAGAGATTTTTCTATTTCAGTTAATTTTGTATTCAATGTAACCACAAGGAATGACATTTAAAGGATGAATATAATAATTGCATGGACTATCTTTTCATATGATTTTGCAAATATTAACACCTTTTGAGTGGTGCAGACTACCCATTTAGAGGGTCTTTAATGAACCTCGCCGACCCAAGACAAACAAACAAGAGTTTTAGCCGTTTCTCGAAATAAATGTTGGAAAGCTGGAAATCATTTTGATCGCTTTATTTGACATGATATTGAATTTGCCCCCCCACCCCTCCGCTGCGAGCTTCAGAGGAGGAGTCCAAAAAACCCCAAACTTTTCTGACGTTTTTCAGTTTTTTTCTTTTAACTCCTACAGAAAAATTTACTGTTTTATAAATTAAAGAACACTAAATTCTGCGTTTATTGGTTGCCCACAACGTTTAATATGATCCTGAAATATGGTCAAACTTTGCTTAAAAAGTTAATATAAAGACTTTTAAACGTCCGTACCGTGGAATCGGCTGTTCTAAATGAAAGTTGTAGGGCATCTACTTCTGCATTCTGCAAGAACCCAACAATTCAAATTCGATCAAGTCCACAAATATAAAGTTCAAATTTTCGATCTGCAGTTATACGCGTAGCAGTCAGCAAAAAGATACCTGCCAGTCACAAATCTATTCCACTTATTAACTTTATAAATTGGTATTTTTGATTAAAAAATCATCAGTAATATTTATAATAATAAGTTTTAATAAAATTTAAGAAACAACTATTTTAAATTAATGATACATTTAAATTATTGTCAATGAAATATCGAAACAGGAATGTATAAATTTGGGCATTTTTTATATGTATTATTGCATTTTTGTATTTGCAAATAATAATAAGAAATATACATATACAATTAAGTCAAAATTAAAGTTTTTGGTATTTTGAAGTGGAAGTCTCATACAAAAAAATAGAGTCGACCGGCTTTGGTTCTTCTGTGGTACACTGTGGAGTACATGCGAAGGGTAAGTATCTCTTATATATGTTGTCCCACCCTTCGCCTTGTAAACTCAAACTATTCACTACTTGCTACCAAGCTACGTGGATGGTGCAAACCTAGGATATTCAATTTGATATTAAATAAAACGGTCAAAACGATTTCTAGCTTTCCAACATTTATTTCCATTACCAGGTATTATGTAACTGGGCTATTAGGAGAAACAGTGCAATATATATTGAAAATATTAACAATTCTACTTACAAACTAAATTTTACTTTCTTTTGTGTTGTTTCTTATTTTTATTTATTTTTCATGATTTACTATTTGAGGCTTTATAAATGAATACTTTTAAAAACTTACAATAGAAAAATATTGTTTCTGTTTTTTTCAAACAAATTACCGGTATATAGTTATTGAAAGTTTATTAAATAACTTAACTTTTTGCATTTGATTTGATGTTACTAATCCTTATTAATATATAAGGAATTTGTTTCTTATTTTTATTTTAGAGTACATTTTGTAGTTTTATGAATACTAGATTCACCCCTTTAACAGGTCTCATATCCATATGGGTGTACCTTTATCATAATATAATAATAATAAATCTAACAATATAAATAATTAATTATTGATATTACTGTCGAAGACAAAATACGTTAATTTTTTAAGTGAATTGATAATTTTAAATATTATTAACTCTAATAGAAATTCCATTTTTAAATATTTAATGGTATTTTGTTTACACAATACACTCTTTAAAAGTATACAAAAATATATATAAATCCTCCCTTATAAAATACATGCGCAGAATTAAAAAAATATTTTCGAAATTATTGTTTTTCTTTCAGTTTAGGAAAAATTTTATTAATTTAAACTCCTCAACTGTTGGAAAGTTTTTCTGTAGAAAATAATCGTAAAAAAACCATACAAAGTGTTACCATGTAGACATTTTTTAGGTGTCTTTTAATAGTTCCTATTTTTGGAAGAGGCTTGCCTATTAATAAACGTTATACAAGAGAAACATATTTATAAGGTATTTGATTTTGATATTTTAAAGTTGAAAGAGTCTTATGCACTTCTTCATGAAATACCTAGAAATATTTTTAATATACTATGCATAAATAGAAAGTTGAAGGGTTTTAAACAAAAGTATAAGGTTTACAAAGAACAGCCAGTGGGATAAGTATTACTCGATCGGGTACTTGGCAACTATAAACACTGCAATTATTTACCTACGATGCATATTCTGTGTTTTTTCATAGTTTTTAAACTTATTACTACACATAACTTTGAAAATTCAACTAACTTTTCCTCTTACATTTGTGTTTCTTGATTAAATCCTATAAACAACAAGAGAAATAAAATGAAGTTTGTTCTATTTCATTGAACCATGTAATACAAAAGCTCAGTTTTTATCAAAGCACAAGATAACGAGGTTAATTTCTATTGTTAAAGTAAAGTCAGAAATTGTATTGGTTACAATAACTGGAAAATGTTTGAACAGATATAAGATTCCGTTTATTATATAAACAAGTTATATTAACAGAAACAATAAATTACTAATGCAATGTCGAGAATTACATTGTAATCAATAATTATTATTCATTTAAAGGCGGCCTAACAATACTCTTATATTTAAAGGGAAAATAAATAATTAACGCTTCTTTTATTTACTAATTTTGTAGTATTAGTATCCGAACTACAGATTTTAATACAAGTTTCTGTGTACTTACTCCGTCGTGAGTATGGGTTACCAAGGGGGAGTTTAGAACACCCCCACTGAAATAAAAAGACAGATTTTAAAGACATTAATTTAAAAAACATAGAATAATATTTCCATGGTTTTCATGGCACAGTCTTAAGGTGATTTCAGAAGTTTCAAATATATTTCTGTAAGTAAACACCGAACATTTTGTGAACCTAATTTCCCTGAGGTGTTCTATACTTTCTAGTTCTCCCCCATTATCTAGTTACGCCTTTGCCGTCTTTTGACTTACTGTAAGTTACTCGTTTTGGAATGTTTATTGTATTTATTGTAATGTATATTCCATTTTCAGAACGAACTTTTTCTTAAAAAGCCTTAAAGATTTATATTAACGAGATGAGTGAGTACAGATTCAGAAATAGCTTGGGTCTATCTCGGCTTGTTACGTCGTTTTCTTGTATCGTACAACCAAATTCCTTAAGTTTATCAATTTATCAATAGTTTATATTATTAATAATCTTTGAGCGTGACGAGCGAGAAGGAGTTATTTAAAAATAATAATAGCAATACACTAATTCTCACACACATACGTTTAATGATCAAACTCGTTTCAACGACAAAGTGGTCATCCTCGGTGATACATGGGCTTTAGTTTACATTTGCTAAATTACTTTTATCATTATTAATATTGCTTTGTTATATAGTTTGCTTTTATTGTTTTACAATATCACTGTTACAAACGTATCCAACACCATTCTGTAATATTACCCTCCCTCTCTCTCCTATTCACCTTGGTATTTCACTTTCTGTTGTTACGATAACCCCATTGGTTGTGTATACGCTAAGACCATGCCCACTCTTGTAGAGGGGTATCAATAAATATGTAGCTTAGTCCTAGGCTAAACTAGTTATAAGTTTTTAGTTGCAGCTCATGTATCACTGAGGATGACGACTTTGTCGTTGAAACGCGTTTGATCATTAAACTTATGTGTGTGAGAATTAGTGTTATTGTTATTATTATTTTAAAATAAAGTTTATATTATGTTTATATGCTTTGTAAATTAGGAATCCTCCAATGAAGTACATGTATCTGGCTTTACTAAATTAAATATAAAGGTTGGGACTTGGTGCTAAAATAATCTGTGTATTGGTGATATTGACCGTTAAGTGGCAATCATAATTAAATTTCATGGTAATTTCGAGGTTGGCCTCAAGTTATTTATAATTTCCCGTTTTGGTGTCTCGGGTCTAGTCTCATTTTGGGATGGAGAATACTATTTATATTGTTTTTCGTTTGATAAGCCATAGGCTAGTTATATTTAATTTGTTTGAAGGCGTAGGTAAAATATTTCAAATGTGTAATATTTATTTACAACTAAGTCATAAAACGGAGTAAGTTCTCTAAAATGAATATTAAATAATTAACTATTAAAAGTGAAAAACGTATTTATTGCAAGTTTGTATGCGTAATAAGAACATGGTAGGAACCCGACTTTGCTACATTTGGATAACTCTATAGCCTCAATTAGTTGCTTATATAAATCCATAAAATTTCGATGGAAATACGTTTTGAATCCTGAAATATTTATACAAATTTTAATGCTGAAAACACAGTTGAATGCAGTTCTAAAGTAGGCAAAAAGTGTGAAGTGTCCCCTATCTTAACTTCACCTCTTTAAAAAATGGCAATAAATAAAAAATATATAAACCTGTTTATATAAAAAATATAAAAACTACCTAACTTGGTAGTATCCTGTCCTTACTGGAATGTTTGTAACAGATTTTTTAATTTTTTATTTAAGAGATATGAAGAACTATTATTGGAAACCACCATTAACCAATTTAATCAAACTAATTTTCCAATTTTAATTTTCACAAAATAGTGATATAATAAGCTAAATTCTTTAAATAAATTAAATTTACCAATGTATTTAGTAAAGGAAGTATTTTTAATAAATACAGTCGTTATAGTATTACTTATATCGAACTCTAATACAATAGAGAGCATTGTATGGACAGCAATTTTAATTAAGGAATATTTCATTTCACAATAAGTAAACTGTTTTATTAAAAAATCTAAGACAGTAAAATTAATTAAAATATCAACTCACCACTGACGGATTTCCTTTTCAGAAACTGTTTTGCAGCGTGAAAAATAACGTTTAATTTTTACTGAACAAAATTTATATTAATTCACATTATTATAAATAAATATTTTAACGATACCACTTGTTTAACGTCAATGTATATAGTTTTAAGGACGATGTATGTACGAAATACGTAGTTTTACGTCATTTTTTTTTTATTCTTCGTTCTAAGACAAAACACACATTTTTAAGTTTAAATACAGATAGAAAAATGTCATCTTAATTCGTTAAGTAATAGAGATAAACAGTAAAGCTGTTAACTAAGTGTCTTAACTTTTATTTTTTAAACAATATTAGTTTATATGTTTATTACGTTTGAACTCAAAAATCACTCATCCGATTTTGAGAAAAGTATATTATCTGAACAAATTAAGAAAACTTTAATAAAGTAAAGGCGACCATGTAAAATGGTTTTCTTACAGTAACTATTTTGACTAACAACTGACGAATTTGACAATACTACTTTTTTATCGCTGGTTAAACTTGTAGAGATACATTATATAACATTATTTTTTAATGATTGTTAATCAGCTGATCAGGAAATATTGACAGAAATAATCTATTTAAAAAGTCTAAAAAATAAAATATGTAAGTTTATTTGTCCTTTCTTACAAAAAATGTGTTCAACTTATCGTGAAACAGCCAGTTAAGTACATTTAGATGAGCGAAAAAGGTCATAAATATAATACCAAATTTTATAATTTAAGGATTCGAGACGGGTACAAATCAGTGAGAAATTAAGTTATTCTTCTAATTTTCATGTTAATTAACTAAAGTTGTTTAGTTTTTATATTGTTTAGTAAAGTCTGTAGTTTAATACGATGACAATTTTACTAAAATATTATTAAAATTTACAATGGAAATAACAAAATGGTAGCTGCGTGAAAAACTAGGGAATTTTGGCAATTTTAATAATGATATTGGGAGTTTTCTTTAGTCAAGAAATATATAGTTTTGAAAAAAAACTGTATTTTTTCAACATATACTTTTCAATTGAAGAATTTTTCAAATAAAAGATATGCCTTAAAGGTTTTGGAGAAGTTCCTTATTTTTAACACTGGCAAAGCAGGATACATTAGCTAGTCAATTAATAAAGTTTTCTTTTCAGAGACATGTTCACCGGTCAGATTAAATTTATAGTTATGGTATACATAAATAATCCATTGTAAAGGTATTAAAACTTCTAAAAATGAATATTATTGCCACTAGTAAGTCAGTCATGCAAGTTCTATATCATCCATACTCTCAAAAGAAGGGCGAATATATAAAAAATGCAAAAGAATAATCTAAAATACCATATTAGGCAAAGTTTCTTATCTTCTAAAAGTTTACGAAATACAAAAGGTGTTTCAAGCAAATAAAATTATCGTATGAAAATATTTATCACAATTTAAAAAAACTAATACATTTTTTTTTTTTTTAACTGGAGCTAAGTAACCCATTAGTTTTTAGCGTATGTATAGAATGGGTTGAATATAATATTAACCTACATTTTAAACTAGACTCTAAGCTAAAGCTCAATAACGTTTTGTTTATTTTGATGAAGTAGTTCACCTTAAACGGGTGTAGGAAAACCAATTTTATCTCACGCATTTTCTGAAACATTATGAGTGTGTCTGTAAATTTGTATCTTCTAGCTGTTATTCACTTATATAATTTAAATTAGTAGTGAAACTAAGTTAAAGCCTACATGTAGTATCTACGTAGGCTATTACATATTTATCTAAAACGTATGACCTGAAGTTTGAGGGGAAAGTTCTGGATTTTAGAAATAATTTCTTACAAGATTTGGGCCAAAAAATGGTACAAAAAAGTTAATCTAAAATAAATAACTCCGGCGTTGGTACAAAAATTATTTTTTAAATTTAATTGACAGCTCCAACATGGTATTATTTTTGTTGGCATTTCCACTAACACGAAATTTCTTACTTTAAAAATAATATCTATGTTAGATTTTTTTATATAAGTTATGGTGGTTATTTTTACTCTTTACTGTAATATCTGTTATATCGCTAACTTAATTGTTTGATTTATATTTTCAATTTATATCTTAAAAGTTCTTTGCCTTACCCAAACCCTTCTGATGATTAACCCAATATTGGTATGGGATGGTTTGTTGGGCGATGGGGGGAGGGGGGTTACTACTACAACTTTACAACCAGCGGATCATCCTTTCCGCTTTTAAAAAAAAACTAAATATTCTGCCACTAAAATATTTGTATGTTTTCAAAGTTTTAAAAATATTCTACATCAGAAGTACAAATTATCCGATATCGCCCAAATTATTTCCATAAGAACTTAGACAAAAATTCTCAATAAACGTTCCTAGTCCAAGATTAACCCTTTTCAAAATTGTTTTACTTATAATGTACATAAATACTATAACGCTCTTTCGGCTGGTGTAAGGCAGGCAGGGTCTCTGTCGAGATTTCTTAAATTAGTCCAGGACTTGGCTCTTAACAACTGATATTTCGTTTGACATGTTCAAAATTACTTCCTAAGTATGTAAATAATGTATTAATTTGTAATTGTATTTAAATTCCAACTTTTATAATAATTAAGTATAATTTCCTTTTTAGTGCAGCTGGCGTAAGTGTCCTCTTTTGCTTTTGACAAATTTTAATATATTTCATTGATGGTCCCTCACAACAGGCTTTTCCTTTTGGGAGTACCTAATTTTGTCCTTATTTCGCGTTATTTATCAATTATCGCATGTTTATCTATTATTCCTTTGTAAATTTTAAACTATTTTTTGTAACTGTGAAATATAACACAATAAATATATAATTAAAAAAATATGATTTACAACCTCAGCTTTAAGTAATAATTAATGTTTTAATTTTGTTGAAAAAGGACCAGCTTGACCAGGTTGTTTTAAGATGCTAACTTATTTTTTACTTTCAATATTACTTTGCTTATAAGGAGTAACATGTTCAAAGTAACGTACCTTAGTTTTTTCTTTTAATTTAATTACATATTTCACTTTAACTTAGTTGTCTCGTAGAACATTAAAATAAATGTAATCTGTAACATGTTTAATATTGTTCAGTTTGACCTTTGTCATCTGCCACTGTAATGCAATAACATAAAGCGACAGAATCAGGAAACAAACAAACCAGACATTATTGTTTTCTGCATGGAAGTAAGGAATTTACGTCCATTGTTTTACTCCAACTATAATTTATTCGTTTATATTTTCGCAATTTATGTTAGTGTCCCGTTTGTTTGTCTAATGTTTTACAAATTATGCTTTAGAATAGGTATAACATTGTTTGTCAAATAAAATTTATTAATTTTATTTGTATATTTAATGAATTTGTTTACATTAATTTGTATTCAAGAGGAACCTTATAGTTGAGGTTGATTATTAAAAAACTCCTAGGTGTAATGCATAAGTAAAAATTCGTGTGAATATTTTGAAATAATTTACTGTATTTAGGTTTATGTGTCAAAATCCTTTTGATATACTCTGAACCGTTTTTTATTCCGACAATGCGGAGTATAAACTCCTTATTTTTGGTTTGCCATCATTCAAATGTGGGTTATTGTATCAACCTTGCAAGTTTAGGAGTCACAGCTAGTAATTCAAAGAAATTAATTAATAGGCGTGAAAAATAAAAAATTGTTTAAAATTTAATAAGTATCTTTAACATAATGCAACCTCAACGTGACCTTCCCATAATTGGAGAATTTATTTATTTAATAATATATTATATGTTTGTCATTTTCTTCATGGTAAGCGAACTATAATAATTCAAATATCTTATGTTTATTAAAAAATTACATAAAACAGCCACACATTGCAATCCATTCAACAGCTTGTTGCTGAATAAATAATAAGACAGGATTACAGGCAGTGCTAGACTTGCTAAATGATTTATCGATTGGTTTGCCCTTCGTGTTACCTTATGCAGAGGGGGGGGGGACAATAACTAATCTCCTAGTTCACTGAATCACAATAATTTCATTTTGCAATCTTGCTAATACAATCTCTAAAAAATATGTGTTTTACTATCGGAAATGGCGTTTTGACCTTTGTGTTGTGTCGAAGCCATCCACGTGGTATGAAATATTAGTATTAAACCTTAACCCTAGAACACTAGCGTTCTATATAGTTACCTGTATATATATTTCCGGAAAATAGTGAATAAATTAAATAAAGCTATATAAACAAATTGAATCATTTTTACAATTTAAAATAAAAACCTTTAACAAATTAGATGATATTTAACTTTATTAAAGATTATGTATTAATAAATATTATTAATTACATATTATATATGTTTCATTTGTTCGGAACCTGAGGGAATTTTTTCACCGGATGTCCACCACATATAACTTTTCCGCAGCTACAGTAAGTGTTTGTCAACCTCTTCTTTTCCAATCACAGTAAAAAATCACAGAAATTACAGTAGCTCCGTTTTTCTTTCTGAGGAACAACTTCGTTTCTTCTCTCTGCAAGGCCCAGGACATTTTTGATACTGCTTCTCAATTCGCGAGATAGGGTTGGTTGACTTAATCCCTTCTTCTACCATCCAGCACACAAATCCTCATGCAGTTTGATCATAAAGGGATGTCTTGACAAAGGTTTCCCATAATTCATCCTGCAATATTTGTGGACATAAATAGGCTAATGTATTCATTGATGACCGCCTATTATAAAAGAAACGAAAATGCCATCTTTTAGTTTTCCGACAGCAATTCGCAGATTGGTATAGTTGATCAAACATGTCGACACTGCCTTTTGTGTCGTAGGTCATTATGATCTCAGATTTACTTGAAATTTCATTTACTGCCAATCCTTGATACATTGTTGATATCAAAGTTACCATTTTGTTTTGTAAGATACAGCTGTTACATCGTCATGACATAAAAACAAACCAATGCCTACATGGCGTTCTTTACAGTGAATATATTTGAAATATATAAAGGGTGTTCTAGTTTTTTTTTTACTTTTTTTTTTTGTGTGCCAACAGTTGTGAGTTGACATTAATTTTGCAAATTTTCTACTAAAGACACACTGGTTACTTCCAGAAATGGTTCCAAAAAGTTTTTTAACAAAAAAATCTGCTACTGGTTTTTTACAGGGACTGTACCCTTTTCCAAATATGGTACAGCATTTATCAGTATTTTTAGTTATTGTCACACATCATTACGATTTTCAATCCATATTTATTTGGTTTGTTGTAGATGTACATCCAAAATGGACATTTTCCTCTAAAACCAATCAACTGCTCGTCAATTGTTACATAGGAAAGCAAGTGCTTTATAGTGTAGCTTACAATTTTCTATTAACATTTCCCACAATTCTGAAATTGCTGCTAACTTGGTTTCTTTTTTTCTCTGATCTCTCGTGTTTTTTATCATCAAAGCGAATACACCCAAGAAGGAAGGAAAATCGTCTTTCAGACATGGTGGCACGATTTCTGTCACCTGAAAAATGAGTGTCAAATATAGTTTTTGTCAACACACTTTTGTCCTTTAGTGTCCCAGCCAATATGAAAAGCCCAAATAGACATTCTAGTTCAAGCTATCCAAATATTAAAGCGATCCATCATTGGGAATTTTGTAAAGAATGTGCTAGTTCCTTGCAATTTCTTGATTTGTATGTGTAATTATATTATTGTGAATATTTTCAGAAAGAAAGATCTGGAATCATTCGATTGGCGAGAATGCTTTTCGAGCAGTAGCATTTAGCCCTGGTCTTATGTGCCTATGTTTTCGGCAAGTGTCTTTCCCGTGTTTGCCTCACACTTAGTCTGCCAACCTAAATGATCTTTTCCTTCCATGGTGTCAACATTAGAAACAATTACTTTTTCTTTTACAACGCATTCCGTATTTGTGCCTTTCTTTTGTTTTGAGGTTTTTGTTTTTGACGTACTTGCTTCACTATTTGTATGTCTCTTTCTCTTCTTGTTATCCTCATTTTTAGTTCTAGACTTAATTTGTCTTACAGGTTCAGTAATGTCCTGATCTGCATCACTGTTCTCGTCCTGATCGGGTTCTTCTTCTGGGTCTGCGTCACTATCATCAGTAATTCTTCTGGTAATTCATCAGGAATGCTTGCTTCATCAAATTCTACAACATCTTCATCACTTATATGCCTTCTTCTAATGCTTATATGGTATCTTCCTCCGAAAATCCACTTTGATCACCCTTTTCAATGTTTCAAACAAAACTAATATTTACAGTCACTCTGTACTGGCTAAAAACAATATACTACAGAAAATAGACAGGTTAAATTGCACTTTATACTAATTTTTACACAGTAACTAGAGTCTATACAGTCGTTCAATACTGTAGGCACAACAATTATATTATAAAAATAAACAATGAAATTTAAATTTACACTTACATTTACACAGTTTATTTAAAGTCAATCAGTAATACATTATTACTAAAGATAGGTCAAAATCACGTGGTCAAATATACTGTTAAACTAGCGATACATAAACAGATGACGTGTTGTTTAGACAGTGGAGTATAAAGTCGGCACCAAACTAACACAGATGAACATAGTCACCAAGCAGTCTCAAAGGCAAATAACTGCCCAAAGCACTGCTGGAAGGCTTCAGTGTTGAAGGAGCAGGGAAGAAAGGGAGGGGACAAAATGTCGGTGCCACACGTCACACGTACGCTAGTGTTCTAGCGTTAATATTTAAGTTTGTTGTATTTTTATGTCAACTTAGCTACCAATGACAATTTTAAACTTGTAAGAACTATAACAAACTAGTATATTTGGTTTGTATTTCTTGTTTTTGTTTAAAGCAAGAAAATATAACTCAAGATTTTCAAAATGAATAGCATTTTATTTTCCTTTAAATTTTATTACGATTTGAAAATCTAATTTAGTTTTATTACTTTAAACACATGTTTTAGATCAAAAGTTAATGTTTACAAATATATATTGTACATAATATTTACTATTTGAAAGTATTTAATTAATGGTACACATTTAAAATCCAAACAATTTTTTCCGAATATTAATTTTATTTTTATTAATGACAAATATTTATGTAAAAAATTATATTGTGAGTAGTACCTATGATTTTCATAAAATATAGTGATTTTAAAACAATGAGCAAAAATAATAAGATCAATAAAGGTAATAAAGCGACCAATACTATGACATCACTATAAATATTTATGGTGCATACGATAATACAGTATTTCAGAGCAAGCTTTTAAATTTGGTCTAATAGTATTGCAATGTTTATTGGTTTAAAACCGTAACGAAGCTTATAATGACTACTCACAGAATTATTATTTTTCACATGAAAAAATCAAAAATTAGACAATGTAAATAAAATTACTGGCCAAACTAAGGGTGTTTCAACGTTGGATTCATTTAAATTCAAAAATCTACAAAATTGTTACTTAAAATTTGTATGTTTAACTAAAATAACCGGTAAAATTGGTCATTTTTCATAATTTAAAATAGTTTAACTTACTTTCATCATTAACATTTAAAACGTTTGATTACGATATTCTAGATAATTGCCGAACAAACAAATGTATGAGTAAGCGAAGAAAGATATTTCAATTTTTCATTTAATTCCTAAATTGTTTGTAACTTGAAAGAAAATTTAGGCTCGTAGTAAAAAAATATAGTCCATTTGAACTCACAGCTCAACTGATGTAATATTTTTGGTGTTGGCATGCCAATCATCTGTTTATTCTACACCATTTAATTTCATTGGAATTTCCAATACCAGTTGATTTCATACTTCTAAACATTTTATCCTCAATTGCACGAATAATTTCATTTATCGGAATTATAATATCAATTTTTATTGGTCTCTAATTTTTTGGTTAGATTTTTGTTTATGTGTAGGCGTAATACGTAGGATATAAAATTATCCTGTTATATCATAAACTTAATAATTCCATTTAATATTATATACTACTTATCCCTGAAGTTATGATAAATAAAAGCGTTTATTAAAAACAATATAAAACAAAGTTTGCAGAGGAACAAAGAAGGTCTAAACGAAGAACTAAAAAGGAACCCTCTATTACTTTTTATCAGTGCTATGGCTTCGAAAATCAATATTTATACCAACAAGAAACAGAAATGGTACAAAAATTGGTCACACAAGTGGTTCATTGACTAAATATTTACACTGTTTGCAAATAAACGACACAAATATGAATATGCTCACAGTAAGTGTCAGACATAAGACGGTCAATAGTATCTTGCTTTAGCTTAGAATTCCTCTTGCCCATGCTGTAGCGATGACTTGCATTACCTTTGGGCCATGACACTTCCTGAAAAATACAAACAACACGTTTAATTGTAGTTCTATTACAAAAAAAAATGTTAATAAAAATGTGATTATACATTCTCAAACGAATACAAATATATAACAATCATTAGGTAACAATAACTAAAAAACAAGTAAGTTTACTGTTGTAATACATAATATTAGTAATAAAACACAACACACTATTGATATTCAAATTTAATTTCACATACATTTATTTACAACCAAAGACCAACAACTTACTTTAATATAATATTTAACATAGATTAACAATTAAATACGTATAAGGGACACAATCCCTATACAATTGCTGTGCTGTAGTGTTCACACATTTTTATTCGGAGTAGTAATATTGGAAATTGTTAATTTTTTTGTGTGATATTTGTCTCGTGATATTATTTGTTACAAATATTGAATTGTACTATATTTCACTTCCTGGAAGTGCTACGTACATTGAGAATAAGAGTTTTGAAATGCACTTAGTGTGGAGGTTTTAATGTACATATTTTAAACGCGTAACAAGAATATTAAAGGGTGTTTTCAAACCGTTGCAAAATACATTTTGTAAACATTTGAAATTTAATTTTCTTTTTAATTTAATTAGAACAGAGATCCAAATTATATTTCAGGCTTTTGAGTAATCAAAAAGTTGATCGTATCATTGAAATTTACAAACAAACTATTGTAATTTACATTAATATTTAGAAATTTGCATTTTATGCTCCAAGAGTCGACGTTTTTATTGGGCTCGCAAAATGTAATATAAAATAAAAGTTTAAAAACTCTAACATGAGTAGAGAAAACATGTAAATTGTGTGCTTAAGACCACACGGCAGAAGTATAAACTTTTTAACACAACTTACGAATTGAGGAAGCACAATTTCCATTTCAGAGGTATTACCAAGTAAACTATTTTAAAACACCTTACGAAATGAGGAAGCACAATGACCATTTCAGAGGTATTGCCAAGTAAACATTTTTAAACAACTTACGAAATGAGGAAGCACAATGTCCATTTCAGAGGACATTATATAGTAGGTTCTACATATAATAGAGCGTGACGAAATAGAGCGTTTCAGAAAAAGCGTGACGCTAAAATCGGATTCACCGCCAGCAAACATCGGTGCGCCTATAGAAGTTTCCACTTCAAAAACAGTTTTAGCTTCTGCTGCTTGTCCAAAAAGCCATTAACTTGACGAATTACACATTAAGAAGTACTGTATAAAAGTTGTACTTGTAAATTTGTTAAAATCGAGTTAAGTTATAATAAAAACAGACTTTTATATACAATAAAAACTGGTTTGGTTAGAATGGAAATGGTTGAAATTATCATAATATTC
>JAGFPH010001517.1:115045-168021 GCA_018207615.1 Philaenus spumarius | reverse complement strand
CACCTTAGGAGTTTTCTTTAGTTGGAGAGCTAGAAACAGGCTGAGCCTATAGGGTTTCCTATATTTTTTATAGAGATTATTGTATAATTTATTATTTTATTTCAGTTTTGTAAGTTTGTTGAATTTTATTATTCAAATGTTGATAGATACTGGTGTTGTCTGTATTGTATTTTACTGTTATATCTGTGAAAAATAACGATTTTTCTTCCTAAAAAAAATGTTGGTAGGACTTGCACCAAATAAATATATTCCTACCTTATCCAAAGGACTTTTGGACAAAATAATAAAATAAGTCACGTGCTAGTTTGTATTGCATGTGTATATGGGTGCCATTCCAACTTTTTTGTTGTATAATGCATTTAAACGTTCTACATAAGTATATGTTTCTTTATATTATTTAATTTAGCACAGAAGGGAATCACGCAGCAATTTCCACTAATTACTATTATTCCATTCTTACATACGTTTGTGTTATGCCTACTTCTGGAGTTCCATTGAATAAATTTAATAAATTTAGTAGTGTTGGAATGCGTTGATTGATTTCATTATGAATTAATCGACTTTTTAAACCACAATTTAACAAACAGTTGAATAAATTTAGTATACTTTTAAACTTTCGATATGAAAAACCGAGATAATTGGATCACTGGAAATTGATCCGCCTTTCGCTTCGGGTGCACCCAGCCCGTCACGAACCGACACCGAATACAGCCACTCGTTTGTTTATTAAATTCTTATTATTTCTCCAGAAAGGTTAGGTTTTTCAAGTGTCTTTTGTATAAGTATCTTTTACTAAATTTTTGATTAGAAATGTGATGAATATATAGAATGTGGTTAAAGGCTATATTGGAATATTCGTTTTCTATTTTATTATACATATTTTTATTTTATATGTTTTACAGTGTAATTTTATTGTGTCAAAACGTTTGGTTTGTTGTTCAAATTTCAATAAATAGTAACCAACAGATATTTAGTATACCACTACTTGTTCTGTCAAGGCTGGCATGCACCTAAGGAAACCTTAACATACACTAACTCACAGTCTCCAGTCACAGTATATTTTAATTTATAAACATCTATTAGTTTAACTTTTTACTTTCTTTGAAAATATTTCGTTACTTCATGCTATATCAATAAGTAGTGGTAGACTAAAAGTTTATCTATTAACCTCCTGGTAACGTTGGCCAAATTTAATTTACCAGTCCATTTTAACTGATCGTAGAAATTTAGAATTAGGCCTAGTCTTTTAGAATAATGTTTGCATTTTAGGTTAGGCCTAGGATAAGTTGTTCTTCTAAAATTTATATTTTGGTATAGGATTAGCTCTTGGTTTATTTGTCATAACCTATTATGATTAAAGTAGATATTATCAGTGAATATAACAAACGTTTTGACCGTTTAGCGTAAGAAAATATATAAAGCCCTGATTTATGAATACCAAAATATGGTAACCTTATTATAAGAAATAAACTTTTGGTTAAGTTTTCACTTCTAACCTGTGGTCCAGCTCACACCTTTTTTATGAGGGGGGCGCAATTCTTATACCTGCAGGGGGCGCCGATCAATGTTGTTACGCCACTGACATTAACATTTTATTGAACTATCCACTATACTAGTTTTAATTAGAAGAATGCTAATTGGGAATTCTTCTTGGTTTATTATCGGTGTCCTCCTTTACTGCGGAACTTTAATTAGAGCTTTGGCATAACTGCAAGGCAATTAAAACAAAGTATGTTGTGACATAAATGACCAAAGTATTGTATGATAAAGCCCGGTTACGCAGCAGCAGATGGCTGAGAGGGATTTTCATGTATCTTCTTATCTCCGCTTTACAACCGCAAAGAGTTTGTCTTGAGCTTAATAGGAAGCTCGGGTTTAGTCGTCTAATACGATTATAGTAAAATATCTGTGTATATCCAGCGCAGCGTTGCGATGCTATTTACATTTAAAACACAAATATGTAAGTCGTATATCTAAGTTTGGATCATTTATGAAAATCATATTTAGAATTAGTAGTACATACTTTCAGTGGATCTAAATAAAAAGGAGACAACAACAACAGTAACGTTTGTTGAAACATCCATTAATATATTCCGTATTCTTATTTCCTCGTATAAAAAATTTCTCAGCTTTTTACTAACAAAACACAAGTCAAGTTTTGAGCAATATTATAAATATCCTTATAATTTTTATACAGGTGTCCAAAACGTCCCACTCATCATTTAACTTTGGAACCAGTTGAAATAAATAAATGAGCTTCTGGGTATCTCTATATAACACAGGGAGATGAATTTTGGTGTGACCGACCATTTCACCCCTTACCCCAAAAGGAGGGGTTGAGAGGATTAATTCAAAAATCTTAAATACAAACCCCCATCAAGTGATACCTCATTTTAAAGGGCTTGATAAATGAAGAAGAATCGCACAAATTAGAGGTCTCTATCTTAACTCTATCGCAAATGGCGGCCAGTCAAAATATCTTATTAAGAGATTTTTAATTAGGTACGTTACAATACCTTTCATTGATAATAAAGCTAAAGACTTACCTTAATTCTAAATTTAGATTAAGTGCTCAAAATTACATCCATTTACTTCTTGGCAAAAATAAAGCCTGAACTCAAAGGAACAACTTACATTACTTAACATATATGCTGTGATCATCTGACAAGCGTTTTCAATACTTGCTCTTAAATTCGTCTAAGTTTTGAGGTTAAGTTTAAAACAGTTTACTTTTGAGGAACCCCCAAAAAAGACGTCCATGGGTGATAACAGGGTGACCGAGCGGGCCACTCTATGGCAGCCTAATTTGTGCTATTCTTCTTCATTTATCAAGCCCTTTAAAATGAGGTATCTCTTGATGAGGGTTTGTATTTAAGATTTTTGAATTTCCATCTCAAACCCCCATTTTGGGGTAAGGGGTAAATGGTATGTTACCAAATAGAGATACCCGTCTGTCCCTGTATCATTATAGAGATACCCCGAAGCTCATTTCTTTATTTCTACTTGTTCCAAAGTTAAGGGGGTTGGACTTTTTGGACGCCTGTACATACATTTATCGAATTTTCTATAATATTGGATAGTAATAAACAGTATATGAAATAATTTTACTGCTTGAAATAAAATACAATTTCAATGGAGTTATATGTTTTGTCCTTAGCACTACCTACATGTAAACATTTTTCTTCGCGTTGGTTACAAAAAGAATATATACATAAAGTACTGTATGTATTGACCAATTCTAGCTCGATGCGTTTATTAAATCAATATTAAGGACTTCTCTAAGCCATCCCTAATCCCTAATCGATGCAAACACAAATTGCACCATCTCTTAAGATTAATAATAGGCATACAAGCTTATTCTGTTGATTTTGTTCATTTCTTTTGTACCAATTTTATAGTTTTTATTTATCTAATTGTTTTGTGTTTGTTATTTGGCTTAAAAGTAATCGCTTATTAGTTCTAGGATTTTGTTTTATTCGAATTTTTAACTTTTTTATGTTATTTAGTTTAGCTTTACATACTACCCTTCAAGTTGATGGTAACCTGATCTAAGTTGTTCTTTTACATAAATTACGACACAATAATGTTACAGATTCCTTTTGAGCCAAATCCGTCAACCTGAAGCGATGGTATTGACAACCTGTTATAAGTCAGTTAATTTAGAAATATAGTAGAAAGTCGATAGGAGGTGACATTATCTATAAATTATTATTATTAAATAATAATTATATTATTGTGAAGTGTAAACTTCTATAGGCGCACTACGTCCAAAACATTAGTATACATGTTTATATAGCAGAGTAGGCCTATATAGTTTACTTGTTGCTGGGGGTGAATCAAATTTTACCGTCACGCGTTTCACCATGCATTTTGTGAAACGCTCTATTTTGTGAAATGCTCTAATGTGAAACACTCTATTGTGAAAAGATCTATTCCATCTGTTTGAAAAAGTTTTGGTCTTGCCGAGATTCGAACCAGCAAAGTCCATCACCCTAGACTAGCGCCTTAGCCGGTTAGGCCACGAATGCATTGCTAATTTAGTACATTTGAGTTAGGTATATAATTGTAACAGATTGTTCTACGTCATAGGCTTAATCTTTTAATGTTAACACAATGTATAGTTTAATTGGTATAATACCTCTGAAATGGACATTGTGTTTCCTCATTTCGTAAGTTGTGTTAAATAAAAAAAATGTGTGCTTAAGACCACACGGGAGAAGTGTAAAATTCTTAGACTATCAAAAAAAGCTAATATTTTTATATAATAATGCATCAGAAATACATAATATTAAAATTAAACACACAAAATTATTTTAAGTTAGGCATAGACTGACGAATAAACACATGTTTCTTGAATGTATTTACTTTCGTTACCATAGCAACCAATTGAATAAAATAACAGATAAACAGTTGATTCAGATGTCCAGCTTAATAACACAAAATAATTTCCATACTATATTTATATTCATAAAAATATCGCCATATTAGTTTTGTGGTCTTAAGCACACATTTTTTTAAAATTATAAATAAAGATAATATTATTTATTTTAATATTAAGGCCGTTCTTAGACTTTTCAGCCACCCTGTACATATGAGTATGATGAATACTATTTACATCGTATACCATGAATTAGACTCCTATAACGAAATCGTCTTACTAATCAAGCAACATATTTAAATTTTAACTTTAAACTATATCAACATAATTAAGCTAACATAAGTTGTTATTTCTCTTTCTTTAGGCCTACTGGATAGCCTCGACTTTATTCCTACAATAACTGGAACAGGAAACCATTTCCTACTTAAATATTCAATGATAATTGAATTACTTCAAACACTAGGCTATTTGCTGTAATGGTTTGTTAGTTTTTGCTAAATTTGTTACATAAGTTTAGAATTATTTGTTTTACATTTAGGGAATTGAATATTGATTTTATACGTAACTTAACGGAGGTGAATTCTGACCATTTTAATTGTTATACTCAAAATCACTGTATTTGTATAATTTTTTGAAAATGTATCGTCTTTACATTTAATGCAACTGCAAAAGGTATTAGGTTTTTAATAATATTTACAAATAAACGTTTACAATAACAAAAAAAAAGTAACAAAACAGTTACACATAATGACATCATTTGTCATTTTCTGAATCCAAATGATCAATAATTACTTTAATAAGGTTATGAATCTTCACTTTCAGTTATGTAATTGTATTGAATTAGAAAAATTGCCACTAGGTTGCAGTATGATATAAAATATGAGGCAGAGCAATATAAAAGATTTTCTGAATAAGCTGCCTCGAGTGAACTCCGTCTACCCGAATTGGGTTAATTTACCTATTTCTTTCAAGTACTTTGACTGTAAAAATAGAAATATCCAACTTTTGTATTTAAATTTAATTTCACATTTTTGCTAATCGAATACTATTTATTACAGGGGTGCTGAAAAGTTTGGAGACGGTTTAATATTTCGTATATAAGGAAAATTTTAAGGTAGATGTGATCGAGGAACCTACTTTATGTAAAAACACTATTTTGTTCAGATTTCAAAAAATGTATCCGCCATCTTGGATCCGCCATTTTGAATGTAACTGTGTTTTCTTTAATAGGAAAATGATCATGTGATACGCCATTTCGATGTAGAATTTTAAGAGAAAACCAACGGTGAAATTTGCACTTCAATATCTTTAACCGATTAAAAATGGTGGCCAAAAAACCAACCAAATCGGGTTTTCCAATTTTGCCCCATATTATTATAATTTTTTTTTATTATTAATTATTATTCTTTTTGGATTTATAATTAAATAAGCTTTTAAACGATAGCAATACAACGATATTTGGGAGTATTTGGTTAAACAACTCAAAATCTATTTTGGTAAAATCAAAATGCTGTAACTCAAAATTTTTAAATATTAGCACCCCTGTATATTCTAAGAGGTTTACTGAATACTAGGTATATGTATACTATCCCAGATTTACTGAAATAGATAGCAAGGAGAACAAGTTAGGTATTATTAAGGTTGCAGGGTGGCTTTGGGGTTTATGTTGTCTTATATCTTCACTTAAGTGTCACTTTTTAATCTATATCGCATTGCTTGCTCTAACTTAACATAAATTTGTACATAATTTTTAATTTACTATTCAGTTGTGGAAACTAAAATGTAAACCAACTTATTTTTATGTATAGCTTAGGCTATAACCCCACTATACATTCAATTAAAAGCAGCGCTAATTGGGATTACACCGAGTTTCAGTGCGATCCTTATTTACTGCGGAACCTTAATTGGGTTCCCCCTTCTAGATTTACCACAATTAGTGGATTTATGTGGGAAAACAAAATAGATTGGGAAATTAATAACCCAACTTATAATGTTTGCTACACAAGAGGATTGCATGCGGCCATAATGAAGTGACAACATGTAGTTAGATGAAGGAGAAGGATTATAATTTATCTTCTTATCTCTGCGTTACAACCCTGAGATGTTTGTCTTCAGCTTACTAGAAAGCTTAGGCATGTTTGTACCTAATATTAACAGATTATAATATAATCTGATAAATTCTGGGAAAGTCATAAGCCAGTGAAGGCTTACAGTTTTGTTCTTGCATAAGTTGTAAAATTGGTTATAATTATTAGCAGTAACACATTTTCTACAACTGTTTTAATCGACCATTTTTAATCAATTGTTGAGTTTTTTTTAATATCATGCAATTTTCCTTGTTCAGAAGAAAAAGAAAACTTTCAGGTTGGTATGTGGTCTGTACAGTCATCTACAAAAACAGCCCGCCACTCAATTAGAATATGAACATATGTATATATACGTACAATAATTCTTTGAAGAAGCGTTTAACTTAGTTTACATCAAGATTTAAATAAGTAATTTTATGATAGCCGCACTGGATACAGCGACCACAGAATAAAAACAGACTGGGCACCTGCTCCGGTGAGTGTGCCGCGCTGGGCGCAGAGTTTGATGTTACCAAAATGGCGGCTGGCCATGAGTCACCCTAGTTCCGAGCGTTGGGGGCCGTTCAGTCTCATCCACCCGCCTTCGCACAGGCTTCTACAATTATTATGCACATTTTTCAAGTTTTTCTTTATTTAAAAAAAAAGAATCACCTTTATTTATTTGTCAGGAATTACTTGACATAATTAGTCACTTTCTTAGGCCAGTAGACTTTTATTTACCAAGTAACAGAAACACAGAGATAAGGTTATAGCTTTTTATTTGTACTTGTTATATACTTTGTAATTCGTTATTACGCGTTACTTTTTCCTACAATAAAGAGGCTTCATTTATTCACTTCTATACAGTATAGTGACGTAATATTAATACACGTAATAATTGTCATGTTATACAGTTTGCTAAGCCATGTTGATGTTGTCATTGTTATATACTTCGTTTTTTGTTATTATGCGTTACTTTTTCATGCTATAAAGAGGTACGGTATTATTTATTGATTTCTTTACAGTATGATAACGTAATTTTAATGCACTTAAATGTCATTTTATAAGTTTTGCTAAGCCATGTTGAATATATGGTAGGCAATGTTTAGATTTCAAACAAATCATTAGTATCATACAACATTCTAAATCATTTTAGCTTTAAGCATTATCTTTGTAAGGTTAATGCAAATCAAATTTGTATTGACGCGGAAAAAACTAAAATTTATTACTAAAGCTAGAGTAACTAACAAAATCTTAGAGACAATAAATCGTTTGCCAGTACGCAGTATGGCTAAAACGAGACGGTCGGCCGTAGGAATTGAGCGAGATTCTGGCGTGCACTTAATCGTATATTCAACCTGCTGTAAAAACTCAAGTACTTGAGCTAATTTATTAAAAAAATATGTTTTATAAAATTTAACTTATTGGCTCAAACTTTTGCACCTCGTCTTTGAAAAAAAAAACAAAAACGTTTCTTACAGAACAACTTTTTCATGTCATAATTTAAAGCTCCATATTAAGTCCTAGCTTTGGTAATTTATTTATACATTTAAAGATTTTTTATAATTAATAATTTGTATACCATTATCTTCCCACACTAATATTCTGTCAGTGTGTAAAAATTCAAAGGAATCAGTGCGTTGTAAGTATCAAAAAAACAGTGTACTTCAAACACGCGCATCAAAATTTTAGCGTTATCTCCGAGCCGTTTCGGCTTTCTAGACGTTCCCAAGATGGCGGACTTAGGCACACTTTTCACACTATACAGGTATGATGATCAGTCTATTTTATTCTGTGGTCGATGACTGGATACTATGAGTGGTGCATCATTCAAATATCAAATATGCTATACATAATTAAATAATATGCTGTAGATTCATAATTAAAGCTTTAGTAATGTGTGTGTATAGTGCATATCTGAAAATATACATCTGGGGACAAAATAAATTTTAAATGCTCCTGGTGTAACTGTTCCGGCCAGTATTTCACAGGTAGGGTTATATACGTCGTTATTTTGTTTATTTTGTTGTCACGAAATACAAGTATTATGAATTTCTACAGGTAGATCCAACTCCTAGGCCGCACTGTAATGGTCTGTCCTATATCGGGATTGTAAAAAGGTAGATTTAACTATGTTGTAGACTTAACACAATAATTTAAATCATTTAAAACAAATAAGACGAACTCCTAAATAAAAAGGTAAAATTTGTGTTTTCCTGTTGAAAAAGTATACAATTTTAACTAGAAAGAAGGGATACTTTAAAAATATTAAGTTAGTGTTCAATATAATATTGTTCGATAATATTTTTGTGTGATAATAATTACAGTTTTGGTGCCTTATATTTGTAATCATGACTTGTATAGTTTACCCGGTATTGAGTATGATTGCAGAATATTTTCGCTACTTAAACCTCAGTTGATTCTATATAAATAAAATAAGCTAAAATATTCAAAACAATTTTATTATTTAAGCATTACAATTTATTAGACACAATATGTTTGTGTAATAATATGCTGTTCCATATATTAAATAATAATATATACGGAACAAAATCTTGATAGCAGTTTGTATTCGTTACAAATTAATTAAAATTAAAGTTTCCATTTTAAGATTTGTACTAAAAACAGTTGGTACTCGTTCTATACTTAACGAAATGTTGGCAATGGAAAGATCTAAAACTTTTAACGAACTATTATTGGTCTCATGGTCTGTCTATTTTAGATACACTTACTACCACAAACACTTTCACAGAAAGTTGTAAACACTTAGTAAAAGCTGTAACCTTTAATTAGCGTTATAAAATAAAAAAAGCAAAACTCGGAAAAGACGTTTGTTAACTTCAAACATTTAATCTGTGTACATTTTACGAGAGGGTGATGAAGTCCGGCAACACTGTAAAGAGCTCATGGAGGTATTATAATGTATCACCGTTTAACAACGATAAGGAGCTTAAGTATAGTATAATATGGCTTAAGAAATAATTTATGTAAGTAGATTTTTATGTTTGGAGAACATAACTTCTTATATTATTAGTTTGCATAATATGTTAAAAGTTCAGGGAATGTTGTCTAGATATTCAACATAATATTAAGTATATAATATTAACAAAATCGTCAGAAAACATTTCTAATAAACCAAAATAATGATAGCTTTCTTATACAAAGCATGCCGAATGAGGCAGAGAATACAGATGGTTTGTTATGTGATGGTGCTTACAGGGAAAGCAGATCTTGTGGTGATGAGACTTAGTCGGTTTAAACGAGTCTCGGAGCCCAAATCTCTTCCCTCGCCACTAAACAGTGATTAGAGATTCTCTGCACGCCAGGGTCAAGCGCATTTACATTACTGACTATATTTACCAAAGTATACATTTTATAATTAGGTTCAATTATTTGTATTCAATTATTCCATTATTGTAATTGACTGTATAGTATGTATTATGTACTGTAAAATGTTTAGATTAACTAGAAAACTAAATCACTAAAAGCATGAAATGTTAAGAAATATATTTTAAATTGTGCTTTTTTCGTTTATTTTGGTATGAGTTCTTTATCAGCAATGCTTGAAAATGTATTTGCGTATAATACATTTAATAATAAATAACTATTGTTGTAAAATATTTAGTTGTTGTAATATGTTTAGTTCCTTTACTGAAAGCTTGATTAACTTCCTCAACATACATTTTAGCATTTATTGTTGTTTAAACTAAAAACTGGTAAATCTGAACACTTTTTTGAGATGACCAGTTTTACAGTAACACATGCACATAGTAATTAAAGCAAACTCGTAGTAATCGCAACAGTTAAAAGCAGGAATATGTGTGACGACATTTTCAACAAATGTGTTTAATATTCCCATGTAAAATCAAATTTGTAATTACTTGATTTTAATAAACGAACAGATTTAATTGGATTTTTATTGGTTTGAAACTATTATAGTCGAAATTGCAATTCAAGCAGTTTTTTTAAAATAATAATTGCGATTTGCTAATTTTATTAGATTATTGCATTGAAGTTTAGGCTTAATATTACACCAATACGAACATTTGTTAGAACCTTAAAAAGATAGGGTGAAGGGTATTTTACTGTAACCAGTTTCAGTAGTTAGGCAGTTGAGTTGTTTTTGTGAAATGGCCACCATGGATCCGTGTCATTCTATGTGTTTATTATTGGCGACACGTTGTTTTCTCTTATTCCTTGTTTTATTATTTCATCGTGGGTTCCTTTTTATTTTACTTTGGCTGGCATTCAAATGCCGAAGTATTGAAATCATGCGATCACTTTTGTGTGTCTGTTAACACGATATATGCACTTACAGACGTCATAGAAAACTTCTGGTGGTGCCAAAATCTTCGTAATATTATTGCGGAAAATTTACATTTTTTTTTAGCTTTCTAGAGTGAGTAGTAGCGCGTCGGAATCACGTTTTTGGGGTCAAAAGTTTCAAAATATTGGGTCATAACTTTGAGAATACAGTGTGGGGTAACGTTTTACATGTTTTTGGATACGGGAAACCCGATTTGGAGAGTTAAAAAGTAGTAGCACGTCGGGGTCACGTTTTTTGGATAAACATTTTGAAAATACAGTATATGGTAACGTTTTGTGGGTTTTTGGGTAAGGAAAAACTCATTTTGAGAGTTAAAAAGTCGTAGCGCATCGGGATCACGTTTATGGGTCAACATTTTTAAAATAAAGTGTGGGGTAACGTTTTATAGGTTTTAGGGTACGGGAACACTCATTTTGAGAGTTAAAAAGTCGTAGTGCATCGGGATCACGTTTATGGGTCTACATTTTGAAAATAAAGTGTGGGGTAACGTTTTATAGGTTTTTGGGTACGGGAAAACTCATTTCAAGAGTTAAAAATTCGTAGCGCATCGGAAAGACGTTTATGGGTCAAAATTTTGAAAATTAAGTGTGAGGTATCGTTTTATATGTTATTGGGTATAGGAAACCGATTTTGATAGTTAGAAAGACGTAGCGCGTCTGGGTCACGTTGTTGGGTCAACATTTTCAAAATACAGTGTGGTTTATCGTTTTATGTTTTTGGGTACGGGAAACCCGATTTTGACAGTTATAGAGTCGTAGCTCGTCGGGGTCACTTTTTCTAGTCAATATTTTGAAAATACAGTGGGGTATTGTTTTATGTTTTGGGGTACGGGAAAACCGATTTTGACAGTTGAAGCGTCATAGCGCGTCGGGGTCACGATTTTGGGTCAATAGTTTTAAAATACAGTATGGGATATCGTTTTATATGTTTTTGGATAGGGGAAACCCGATTTTTACAATTAAAGAGTCGTAGCGCATCAGGATAACGTTTTTGGGTCAACATAAAAAGAAATACAATGTGGGGTATCGTTTTATATGTTTTTGTGTCCGAGAAACCTGATTTTGACAGTTATTTAAAAAAAACACGAGCCGAAGTCTCGAAAGAGTGTTTTATCTTTTTATGTTATGTCATACGGATAACTAAGTAGTCATCTAGGCTTGTGATTCCTGATTAGTTCACACGTGTTCTAGCTTTTGGTTGCATTTAATAACATGAGTTGATGTAACTCACGAAAAGTCACACACAAACAATAAAAATACAAACAGACCGTCAATAGAAACCAACTTTAAAATGGGATTTCACTAATGTTGTAGAACCATTTTGGAGCTAAGACATTTTTTTATAAATATTCAGCCACGGTTGATAATTTTTAATTCGGTATTTCTGTGAGAACATTAATTACCGAAATTACCGAAAACCTATAGTATAAAGTAAAGGCAAATATCAACTGCAAAAGGTAAGGGAGTTGTTAGACTGTTTATTTTACGTTGTAAGGCTTTTAAATTAAACCTGATCTATTTGCATTTCACCCGAGTTTCATATTAGTACACCCCATGTTCTTTCAGTCAACAAAATGTGTAAACACACGTAATTACGATTAAACACCAATAAATTATTTATTTTAGTAAACCATTTTCTACTTAGTAATCCGGAATCTTTGTCTAAAATTCATTATTATTATTAACAAAATCATTAGCTTATTGGAAGCTTTAATTTCTTGAAATTTCACAGTGGTACATGAATATTAAATATTGTATTTCTTAATTCTGAGATCAAATTAAACAGCCCGTCCAAACCATGAGTAAAAAAAATTAAATGTTTCCTTTTAATCGCACAAATACTTTTGTTGTTAAATAGTTACAAACAAGAAATAAATAAGTTATCGAAGTACAATATATTAAAACAAACAAAAATAGTACAAAATATACCTAATTGTTTATCTAATATACTTAAATTAATGAGGACAAATATAAATAAACTTAACTTTAGACTGCTATTTCCCATTAAACAATCAACAATAAAAGCGAGTGTACGTCCGTACGTACGTACATACGTGAGTAACAGATGATTTCACCCATCATCGGTAATACTAAAAAACCCAGTGTAGATATACTTTGGGATTATGTTTACAACTTCAATCATTATAATTAAATTTCTTATGAAGTTGATTTTTTAAATATGAGTTATAGAACTTATGTATGTTATAATAAGTTATAACATTTGCTTTGAGGTTATAAACTGTATATGAATACAATCTTTTATCATCAAAATTCGTTTATACAAATTTAAAGATGAAATACCTATTCGTTTAACTTCGGAAATATTCGTACATCTTCGTATAACATAAACATATTCGATTATTAATTTCTTCACTGTAATATTAATAACTTTTAAATCATTTGATGTATCAATATGAAATAAAAAGCAATTAAAAGATAATACTTTTTATCTTTCTTTAAATGTATACTAACATACACAAATACAAAATTTTAATAAATATTTCTACAGTTTTATAATCCTTAAATATAAACACACACATTTACCGAGTTAAAAATCCCCATCAGCATAGTTAGGTAGCCCTAGTATAGATAAAGTGTGTTATTTTTAAATACTGTTTTGTATAAATGATGTATTTCTGATGTGTATTTAATTAATCCGCCTGTGATTTTTCAAGGGGGCTTACTAGTTCTCATAATAATAATGAAACGTTGAACATGTTACGTGAACTGTAATACTTGAGAGATCAGTAAACACGTTTTATAAAAATCAAATAGTCAGTTTTTGTTTTATAACATCTTGAACCTTGTTTTATGAAGCAGTTAACACATTGTGTGTTACCGACTATTCTACACACGGCTACTATAATAATGTAATTATTACTATATAATGCAAGTACCGTACTTAAAGTTCACTTTGATCTTTAATATTTTTAAACAATAAATAAATACTGTTGCACTTATAATCTGCTAGTCCATGCATTTTATTTTGATACAACCTACTTGTATGTAAAGTCATATTTAATCAGCTTTCATTATTAGTAGTTTTCTGAAATGCTACATGTTTTGCATTTTAGTTCTTAAGCCTTCCACTGAAGCCATCCATAGAGATTAAACTCCTTGCAGAGTTAGGAAGATAAATGATAATCCTTCACCGTCATATGCATGTATTGTTACTGGACCTTGCCGTACAATATGTTATTAATGTCACATCATACATTGTTTTAATTATCTTTCAGTTACGTTAATCTAAAAGATAAAGCTGTTCCAATTACGTAACTGAAAGTTCCACAGTAAAAGACCGCTAAACGAGGAAGAATCCTTTTAATTAAAATTATAGTGAATGTTTTGTACAAATTATAATGAAAATAAATTGTTTCGTGAATTGTTTTTATGGAGATTATATTTTCGAGCAAATTAATTATATAAATCTAAATAAAATTATTAAAAAAAACTATTTCCCTACAAAACCAATATTAGACTAATTTTAACACAAAAACCTACGAACATCTAGATGGGTTTGAAATTATGATTCTGAGAAGGATAATACTTAATTCATTTAAATAATTTAGAAATACAGTAAATCCCTTGGGACCGAAATGTCGGAAAAAAGCTAGCTAACCCATCCAATGATTCAAGTAGTATACTTACAATATATTCCAGTATGTATACAGTAAAATAAAAATGTAAATTGTGTACTTAGACTACACGGAAGAAGATTAAACTTTTTAACCCAACTTACGAAATGAGGAAGCACAATGTCCATTTCAGAGGTATTACCAATTAAACTATACATTTTGTTAACATTTACAAGTTAAGCCTATGTAAGACAATCTGTTACACTTATACACCCAACTCCAATATACTAAACTAGCAATGCATACGTGGCCTAACCGGCTAAGGCGCTATGGTGAGGGACTCTGCTGGTTCGAATCTCGGCAGGACCAAAACATTTTCAAACAGACGGATACACATGTGTACTATATATAGTAGACCGTTTTACAATAGAGCGTTTCAGAAAATTCGTGACAGTGAAATCCGAGCCGAGGTGCGCCTATAAAATAAGCATATGAGGGTAGGAGGTTGTGAAGTCCAGAGACCACTTCGGTCTTTAATGCTTTACAAACAGAATATAAATACATTTAAGATAGTGCATAATTTGTTCTATATATCTTCATTAATAATATACAAATTTTCGTTTATATATTTACGATTTAAAATATATTTAATATATCAAGAGTTCCAAAAATATGAGATACCTTCCGTAACTTTTAGACAACGGAAAGTATACTTCGTCAGATATAGCATAACCTCTCAGATGAGTTGGCTTGAGGGAAGAATTTAGGCAAGTGAAGACGCCGTCCGCTGGAGGGGAAGGGATACCACTCACAGACAATATATTTATTGTAATATTTTATTCACTTCCAGACCGAAGTTTTACGTTCAGAGTACGGCAACAGACTGAGCCTTTCTGACCCCACCACTTGAATCATCTCCGAGTCTACTGCGCATCTCAAGGCCGTGGGTCATGCTAGACCTTCTCTAGTATAGAAAGATGAAAATTTGGGAATGTCTTTGTATGATTAATTACTACTTTTACAAACTTTCAAGACCAGTTTGCCCTGTGGGGGCATCTAAACATTTTTAAATGTAAACATACCTTTACAAAAATGTGATAGACCATTTTTTCTCCTTAAAACACAAACATTTTGATACCAATAAAAGTAAGGTACGACAACCCTATCCAAAATGGCAGCCAAAAAAAGTTCCAGAAATATTGGACCCAGATCACTTGCTATTTTAAACTATTAAAATATTGCGGGAGGTATCCAGTATTTTTGGAATGTCTTGAAAGTTTGTAAAAGTAGTAACTAATCATTCAAAGACATTAACACATTTTCTTTACGTTGTCCAAAAGTTACGGAAGGGATCCCATACTCTTGAAACACCTGGTATATACAATTTACAACTAAAACAAGTTTAGTTTTAAAAATTGAAGTTTCATTTCAATACAAAATGTGTTCCTAGATATACCGTTGCAACCAACTGCTACTAACTGTGTCAAGGCAACAATGTTTTTCCCCGAAAATTCTTAAATTTGTTCATCTATTTTAAATTTAGCAACTTTTACAGGTATCACGAATCCTAGATACTACCACCAGGCTCATGAGTTATGCTGATATGCTATTTCTGTAGTTTTCTGTTTAGTAAACCGATGTTTTCCTTGTACAAAGTATTGTCTTTCCTCCCGTCAAAGTATATTCCTTCCACAATAAAATCGGTTAAATTTGTATAATCCTTCAGATCTTTTCTAACTTTGTATTTTAAAGTCTTGTTTAGTTTTTATCGATTACTAGGGTTGCATTCGCCTCATGAATCAGTTCAAGATCGTTTAAAACACTAGAAGCGATAGCAGCTGTTAATCTGTCAGCTTATTATGGTCGTTGCAGGAAACTCTCATTTGAGAGGTTGATGCAACAGATGCATCTGCATCATTATTAATTAATTTTTCATGAAATGCTTTGTTGAGACGAGAATTTGAGAGTGAAGTATTTGCAATTGAACTACAATAGATTCTCTATATCACTATTTTTCTTTTCTGTAGTAACTATTCATAATCTTAATTGTTTCTTTCCTATCCACGTTGCTAATGAAAATAATAAAATACAGTTTCCAAATGATTTCGTCACCCTCACTATCTATCACGAGAAACTATCTACTACGACTTGATTACCACCTATCTCTGATTACGAGCAAACAAGACCTTCTAAGGAAAGGTATAAAAAAGAATTTTAATTCCTTTTGCATTTGTTTTCCATTTAAGCTATTTTTGGATCTTTTTATTTTACCAAAATGTAGGCCTTATGCACTACCTAACAACGCTATTGAATTTTTTTAAAGAAATATGACAAAAGAGTTATAAAGAGTTTTTATAAATGGAAACACTTCAGGGGTATTAGAACTAAACAATTTTGTTTATCGTTAATAAAAAAAAGTTGAAATTCTGCCGATTTGACGGTATTTTTCTAAGTTTGACACTGATGTACGACCTAAATATCACTTTAAATTTTGTTCTTATTTTTTCAAAATGAAGATGATAAAAGGCTACTTTTTTTACCTATTAGAACCCAAATTCGAAAAATTGCTTTTTTCGGACGACAATAATTTTCATCAGTGGTACATTTCCACAAACTTTTACCATTTCTACATTGCTGCACTTGAGTAAAAATTCGATATTAAAAAAACAAAACAAAAAAACAGACTAACAATGTGATAATTTGGGTTTAAGTTTTACTATATTTGGTTCAAAAGTGAAGATATATTTATCTACAAAACTATTTTATATTTATTTATTCGCGTATGAAAGACAATAAATGATTCAACATGAAGTTGTAACTAGATAAAATAAAACCTGAACACACTTATATAACTCAATCATAGTTATAGTTTGGTTACTGTAGCCCGTGTATCACTGAGGATGGCGACGTTGAAACGCGTTTGAAGTTCGTAAACGTATTTGTTGTGAGACTTTGTGTTCAGGTTTTATTATTTATCTAGTTACTTTCTCACAAGTCAAGAGCTCATTAGTTATTTATGAAATTGTAAAATATAATATCGGAACGGGTGGTAGTATAATAAAAAACACAATAAAATAAATCCAGCCACGAGCACACATCTCATGCCTAATGCACACGCTATGTTACGGATGGATACACTGCCAGTGCAGAAGCTTATCTTGTTTCTGCAGAGACGCGGTTTGCGCATCGGCTTATAGAATAGTCACGATGTTTGATAGAACTCGTAAATTCATACGCTCTCTTTTATCTTTCACATTCAAGTAAATATCATAAATAAAATTGTAAAAGCTGATCCCACACAAAAGTTTTTCACATTCGTTTTGAGCTGCATACGATAAGATAGTGTAGAAAATTAATTGAAAACGATTTGTCAGCAAAACCAACGACGACGATTCAAAAATATTTTAGTACTCTTATAGTATATTATTATGTTTTATTATCAATACATTCTTTATTATTGTTTAAATTAGGGAATTCCACGCAATAGTTCATATTACATAAACTTTTACCGTACTTTAGCATTTGTTAAACTTAGCCCTGGAGTAGAATATTATTACCTTTTAGTAGCGTCATTGGTATTCATTCGTATTTGTAACTTTTTTAAATTCAAAGATTTGTAGCTGGTAAAAATAAATATAAAATGTATACTAGAAACTGTTTTTGTTTAGTGACTACTTAAGAGACTAGCACGTTTTTAAATGGTTTAATGAAAGTTAAGAAAGCAAAAAGTAATAATTATTGTGTCCAAATTTGAATTGAGTAAATTATACGTATTTGACAAGCTAAACAATCGGACAATAGTCTAATAAAAATACAAAATGTATATACCGTATTAACTTGTCTGTATTAACGAGATTGAAATACAATTTCCCTTGCGAAAGTCTTAGGCGTTGTCTATATAAATTTAAGATTTATTGAAGTGTAAACAAGAGCACCTCTGCATTATGTTTGCTGGCGGGTAAATCGGATTTTACCGTCACTCATTTTCTGAAATTCGCCTTACCAGTCTGGACCTTGACTTGCTAATTTTGCAAGTTACAAAGGGTATTATAATGTGTTGTAAAATTAAAAATTTTCCGCTTACAATGAAAATATTCCGTTGTAATTATATTGAACAGAAAAATATTAGAATTTCACATGGATTTCTTCATTCTTCAGTTCACACTGTGTATATCTTTATTTTCATATGTTTTATAATTAATTAAAGATCAAAGCAGTTATACTTATAATTAAAATTAAACTTAAATGTAAATGGTTGCATTTAAAAACAAATTTGGAAAAAATGTTAAATAAATAAAACAAAGATTTCGTAAATTAAAAACGGTTCATTTATAAAAAATATATATATATGTTTTCAAAATATAAAGTATTTCTAAATTAAGTCTCTTAAGAACTGTAAGCAAAAAATGCTAACAACGCCACACTTATTTTCAGTGTAAATATAATTTTATTTATTTTAGAAAAAGATTAAACAAATTTACCATGGTTTTGTTTTGGATCTTAGCCTTTTAAATTGAGATTTATTTTACTAAGATTTATTTGAAGGTATACTTCAATTTAGTAATATAATGAATTCTAAATTACAAATACTTAGGGTCACAAATACGTATTCGGGTTTTGGTTTTTTATTTTACTAATGTTCAGAAGTTTTAGATGGGTGGAAACTGCAGTGTTGGTATCTGGATTGTGTAAAGCCATGACGGTCGAAGTTAAGATTGGTATTCCTGCTTGATGATCGGTTAGGAGAAGTTACCGTGAAATTTAATTGTCACTTGACATTATTATTTTCGTTAACTGAGTTTAACACTTTTAATTTGATTTGTACTTACTATGCAAGTTGTATTCTACTTCTTACATTTTTCACTATGCCCATGACGTTGTATCAAGGTTACAAGGCTTAGATCGTGGATTGAGTGCAATAACGGTTTCTATTCTAAAAGTTAAAACCAGCTGATCTGCCAAGCTGGGCATCCGCGTTACACTAATGATTACAAATCAAATGGCTAGTTAGTGTTGTGCAAGTAAGATGCCGTTCGTTTATTGAATTAAAATCGATACACCCTGTACGCACACTTCATTTTACTTAATATTTGAATTCCAATATTAAAACATAAAAAACTATTGTAAAAACGTACATTATCCGATTCTATCTCTGGCGCGGCCCAGGTTTTAATGATATTGATTAAATTGAATAATGTGATGGAACAGCTAGAGCGTTCAAATGAATAATTTATGAAAAGAATTCGTTTAATTCTCTAGAATTTGCCCGCTTATTGAGTGTTAAAGCTATCGATGACATTTATACTGAGTTCAATTTTATTTTACCTTGGAGTATTCTAGTAGCTGCTCTTTAACTATTCTCCAGCTGTTTAGAAAGGCTTGATAATATTACTCCAAACACATTGTAAAGATACCAAAAATTCGTATTTATTCTTAAAGCAGTTGGTACATCATATCAGGGATCATATCATTAGTCATCAGTCCCTGATACTCATAATCATAAAACAAAAAAAGAAAACACATAGCCCATTATATTCATATACCATTTCAAAACATTAGTAATAAGATTTCATCATGTTTATGTAAAAAAAAACCATATAGGCTTAAGTGTAGGACAAAGAATATGTAAAAGGGAGAAAGAAGAAATAATAATGTTGAGGAGGAAGAAGAGGAAGATAGTTGAAAAAGAGAGGAAGAAGAAGGTAATCAATTGTAGAGAGAGTTTGTTACTAGCTTTGTGGAAGAGCAGTTTGATTTTTAGTTTATGGCAGACATTTTTTTAAACATACAACATACATCTGCTAAATTGAAACAAGAAGAAATAGTATCAAGTACAGTATATAAAAAAATTAAAAATAGAATATCAAAAATATAATATCCACCAAGACATTTGGGTGAGTCAACCAAATTAGTCATCACAACACATCAATCTGCAGACTTCTATTACAAAATTCATACCTATTCAAAATTACCAACCAAATAGCATCACTAACTTCCTCAATCTAAAAAAAACCAACCAAAGGACAATCTTATTTTAAGCAGAAAGTATTAATATAAATTCAAAATTAAAATCATCATTAAATCATCTCATACTAATCGATCACCCTTTCATTAGGCTAAGTAAAGAAATTGTTATTAGTAGTTAAGAGTTTTGTTAAATTGTTATGTAGGCTATTATCAAATTTTGTGTTGCAACGACTGTGATTTATAACCGTTAGCAAGCCGGCAAAAAGACTTATAAACATTGTTAAAGCCCGAAATGATATCCATATCTACGCAATTTGTATCATTAATTAATTAAATCATTTTCATTGTACCTCTATTTATTGATAAATCGAAGCCACAAATCGAGAAATTCTTATAAGATTAATATTGAAATGTAACAACTATAAAATTGGCACCACAACGATTGGGCTATTAGAAAATAATGAGTAAAACTATAACATTAGTGAAATTAAATCAAACATTGATCATACAATTCATGTACAGTTGGTCTGAAATATATATAACTGATTACAACTAAATGATTACAACTGGACTAATAAAAATCATTGTTTCATACTTCGTCAGAGACACGTTCACTAAATGTAGTCAGATTATAATAGATGATTTATTTTTAATATTAAATGTCATAATGTATTTAACGCATATGTCTTGTAATTAAGAAATATTCAATGGTGGAACAATTAATAAGTAAAATAATGATTAGACTTAGTATTTTTAAGAAATGAATAAATTTGTTTAAAAACTTAGTTACATTTTTACAACAACACATACGTATACATAAATTCGTAAAAACATAAACATCTAACTCACAATATGCATTTTAAACTACAAATTAAAAAATGTGTATTTCTAAAACAATAATAAAATAAAATAAATAGTAATGAATACAACATTTATCTGTTTAGTATTTAAACTATCTTGCCGTATACCTTATTAAGTTTTAACACATGCAGTGAAATATTTCTTTACATATTGTTCTTTATAAACACAATTAAAAATAAACATACATAATATCAGTACCATTTTCTTAAATAAAGTTTGATATTTTAACAGATATATTAAGTTATTGTTCCAAAAACTAAAAACTTTAATGTTATATATTTAGTTTGCTAAGATTGATTTATTTTTGGTTAAATAAATTGTGATGGTATAACTTTTACTTTATGGAACAACTGGTTCTGATTTATTTTAATCTCGCAAAAGTTAAATGTACATTAAATGACAAATTAAATGTACATATGCTACTGTGAAACGCTTACTTTATTTCTGATTGAGTAGTTACATCTTTGCAAAAACTATTACCAACAATGAGCTGCCATTTTGTACCGGGTTGAGATAGAAAGCTCTAGTTTCGACTGTCCTTCTTCTTTAATCAAGACGTTTAAAATTAGGTGTCACTAATGGGTCTTTACATTTAAAAATTGTGAGCTGCCCCCAAAAATCCCATTTTGGGGAAATGGTCAAAGTTGTAATAGTGACTAAAAAGTTCACTTTTATTTCCTAGAAAGGTGTCCTGAGTTTTATTTTTCTATCTTTATCCATTTAAAATTTAACAAGGTGTATCCATACTTTTGACTCACACTATATATATTAAAATGGTACGATTTCGTAGTGTTAATAATTCTTTAAAGATATTACTCGTAAGAATAGATATGAGCAGGATTAAAAGTTGAAATTACGATAGTTATAGACCGATCCATCAGTACTTAAAATCCTTCGTGACTTCGTCTATTAAAATTAAGATACAATCACGAACGTGACTCCAGTAGTAATTTCTTCATACCGCTTCATGTAAAGAAAGCGACAGAGTATTTTAGCACGTGTTGGCCTTTGCATGTGTGATTATTTTAAACATCGATTAAGTTAACTAAATATATGGTTGGTAGAACATATTTATCAACTTGTAAGTATAATATTTCTCAGAAATAAATATTTCAAACAATTTTGCTATAACAATTATAAAAGAGTTGTGAGAATGTGTGTATTTGCTCAACCTCGAATACTTAAATGATTAAAACATTAATTGCTTTAGTACATAATCAGTACAACTATAAAAGTACACCAACATTGGTAGAACAAACTAAAGTTGTGTAAATAATACCAAGAAGAGTAAATTTATATAGTTATTGTTTTCCAAACTAACTTAATCAATATGGAGGTACTAAATGTGTTTGTATACTGTATAATTATTGCTTCAAGGTATAGGTGTAAATAGAGTGTCTACAGTTTTATTTTTATTTATTTATTAAATTATTTAAATCAGGCTATATAAAAGTGGTAATAACTGCAAAAAGTTATGTGTTATTTTATATGTTTTTTTACTAAAATATATAATAGTTTTAATAATGATCCTTCAATTTTTGTATTGTACAGGTTTTGTCAATTTTGATTGCTGTCCGCCTTAAATTGGTCGAATTAATAAAATTTTACTGATTTCAAGAGAAAACACAATGTTTCATTACATTCAATTTTCTTATTTTTTATTAAATATAAGTAATTTTTAGAAGAAAGATAAACAACTTTCTTGATTCTGGTCTTGTGTTTTATTGGTTAAATAGATTATTGCGAAAAAAAAGTAAGAAAGTTTGAATGAATAATTTATGAATAGATTTGGAAGTAGGAAATTTATCAAGGGTATGAAACGTTAAGGCTAATAATGACACCAAACCTGAGTTCGATTTTATTTGCTATTCTTATGTTTTAGAAACATTCGAGAAAATTGAAACGGAAGAATAAGGATGAACAGGGAAGATTACTGGTAAATAAGAAGAATCTATAATAGTCGAGACATAGTAAAATATAGGATAGATATAATTAAAACAAGCTCCCAACATAAAGTAAGTATTCGACATAAAATAAGTGAATTTTTAATATGTAGGTGAATAAGATACAAAGTGATAGTAATAAATAGCATACAAAGTAAAATGTGGAAAAAACAGCTATTTGAAAAAGGAGTGGAGAAAGTAAAGGCAAACGGATTTGGCAAATTAAAAAAAATCGTAAAAGTAATTTTAAAATGATTGTATTTTGTTACAATGATTCTGATATTTTGAAGATCAATGGACACCCAATGTTTCAACGACTGCTACAACTTCAACTATTTATGCAGCAGTTGTTTTTAACATAACTAAAATTGTGATCTAATAATTTGTTTGATAAAAAACATAAAGGGTTTATACTGATGTTAGTTCACAGACATTTGTCACCATGTACTTAATTAAATTATCCAAATTACTAAACTATTAAATAATAAGTCTATCTTACGCTGACTCAAACTTGTAAAAGAGAATCGAACTGTAATGTGCTCTCGTAACATGTTTGCTGTAAAATATAGCTGCAACATAACTCCGCAATAAGTATGATGTAGCTTTATGCTCCCAACGATTCACTTTAATCATATCATAAATCATAACATCAAATTAATCTTTAAAATTTATACATTTAAATTAAATTAATTTACAACTAAGGAAAAGCATTATCAAATCATTATAACTATTACAATGTACATTTAAGATTATTATAAGTCATTTTAATAAACATTTTAATACGCCAACTATGTTTGACTTACATTTATAGCTGGATTGTTGCATAGGTATAAATAGCGAGAAAAGCCGACGAGAGGAAGTGCCATTTGTATCGCCTTTAATTTTATTTTAATATAACACAACAACTATCATGAAGGCAAGCTCAAGTGAGGGAATCGTGTACATTCTCGTATGTCCGGTTAAATTTTACAGCCAGCGCATTAGTTCAAATGATTAAACATTGAATCGTTCCAATGCTCGCTATTGTGGTACAAGGAATGGAAACTATTTTTTTGTGTGTTTACAATGATATTAGTGCTATTATGGATTAATGAAAGCGTTATACAATTTATCAAATTTTAAAACTGTTTAATAACATGATTAGGAGACAATAAAATAATTACATACTAACACGAATTACAAACTAAATTTTATTGAAACTAAACAAATTTAGAGCTAAGTCTGAGAAGTAAAATAAGGACGACACATGCAGATCATAAAACAAATGTGCACAATACAATACAAAAAACAAACATACGAGTACGTTTATAAGTTAAGAATTTACTTCAAATAAAGAAGAGTTTCTGAATGCTTTTAGGAGATTGCTCTTTTCTACTCATGCATAATTATATAACACTGGACATAGCCACCCAGTGGCACAATAATTATTAAAGATAGCCCTTATATAAAAATAATAATGGTTTGCAGTTTACATGTTTTAAATAATTGGAGCCATTATGATGTTTTAATACTAAAACCACTTGATCGATATTAACGGATAGTAAACATTAGGCATACATCGACTTCTTCCTGCGGTTACGTAAATTAGCACGTAACAGTCACAATTCTATTTCGATCGTTAATTTATTCTGTGAAGCTGTGGGTAGGCCGACTAAATACGTCAAAAAGCTTTACTGGAATCCATTTATGGAATTGTGCTGGAACAATATAAATAAAACATTAATTCCTGCAGTAAATAGGTTACTGGTGAGGGGGTTATTTTAACCCTCCTGAGCAAACGTTTGTCAACAACGTAATGTAATTGAAAAATAAATCGATCACGTGACATCAGTTTTATATGCTGTTTATTTAAAATAGTCACAGTCGATTGTTTATTTTAATGTGTCAATCCAAATTTATCTTATATAAGCCAAAATGGTAACTCTGGTTTAACATTGGCTTTGTTTCAGAAAATTACGTTAAGCTTCTAAGATATATTATTGGACTATGGACCGACATATTAGATTAGTATCACTCTTTATATAGACTATACAACAAAAATAAGAAACGGTATACAATTTCCATATTGTGGACCCACATAACACGATGAGGAAAATAAAATTTGTTAAAGAGATATCCTCTTTGTGGAAAGTTTTCTTCAATTTAAGGTAGTTACTGATATAGAGCTTAGTTATTTATTTGTAGTCTATAAAATAGTTATTTCTGTTGCTTATCGTTTTTACTATATGCCAGCCAGTTACACTGAACAAGAAGGGGAGCAGCGTCAGCGGAGTTAAATCAATCGTCAAAGTAAGTAACTAGGTTCGAACCTACGCAACCTGGGTTGATAGCTATCTTGATAAATGCCACTCTGCGTAATGTACTTACTGTTAAAAAAATGCTTTATATAAAAACTAATGTAAAAAAATGTTTCTGCCATCGTCCGTTCCGCATTTATTTTAATTAAATAATAGTAAAAAAAAGGGAAAATACATAACATTTAGTTTAGTTCCATATTGTTACTTTGAATGATTTATTTAGTTTTGCATGACACTTGATCTACTAAAAATGTATTTTGACGTTCTTCAATCAATGGGCATGCCCATCGTTGCGTGATTCATTTCATGCAATCGCGTTCCGTCTACAATACTTTTTAAGATATCAAAATGTGACGTTTAAAAAACGAAGTCCCACATGTTAAAACAGTTTGGACAGAATTAAAAATAAACTATTATAATCTATTCCAACTAGTCAAGTTCATCCGATTTTCCAAAAAAATATTCCTTAATTACATAAGTAACATTTGTAGACATTCATGTTATACATTATTGATAAACTGGCAATCAACATCTTTATTTTGTACTAGAGGAAACACCTGCGTGCTCCGCACGCCAACCCCGTTAGAACCTTCTATAAAATCGTTATGTTTTCTTATAAAGGTGTAGGATATATAATAACTCCAAAGCTAAGATGGTAAATTATGTTAAATGTTCAAACAAATTATTTCGTATATTTGATAACAGCAGTTATAATAAATGTTAAAAGCACCAGCTTGGTTCAGGTTTACACTTTAATAAAAATATAATCTAAAAGTTAAAAATACAAATAATTGCTTCAAAGTTTAAAATCAGCTGTTGATGGAAATATTAGAGCAAACAGCTGTTTTATCTGTTATTTTATTCAATTAGTTGATATGGTAATAAATGTAAATTCATGTGTTGGTTCATCTGTTTAGTCCTAACCTAAGAATTTTTCCGATAAATTTACAAACATTTAAATAAAATATTTTTATCAAAATGAATTATAGCCTAGTTGTTCATGGATATCAGCAACAACTATTTAAACTATTAAAACTATTTTTCATTCGGTTCAGTAGTTCTAGAGATTACCCCCTACATACAGACAATCAAAAAACGAACAAATTTTACCTCTTTATAATATTAGTATATTAGTATAGATGACTGATATTTCTTTTTTTCAAAATTATGTCTTTAAAAGTAATTTTTTACAATGTAACCCTGGTTTTTTGCTTTACCTTTATATTCGCCGTTATTTTTTTATTGATCGCTGCACAGATTTAGTACGTTATTTTTAAAAAATAATATAAAAAAGGTATTGACTTATTTGAGACAATTTATAGTTTATAATCTATTATCTTTATGGTGCTCCTTTCTGGGTTTATTCCTGCAAAATATTGCTGTAGTATACTTCTGGGGAATTCGTTTGATTAGTTCAGTTCAAGATGTTTATTGACTTCGTATCAACGAACGCTCCGAACATGATACATAAAGGGATATATAAATAAATAAGCCACTCCCTAGCTTGAATAGAACTTAAGCAGAGACCAAATCCTTTTACGACAGTCAAGTAGGTTAATTATTATTTTAAAACGTTGATATTTATTTTTGACGTGTCAAATTAAAAAGAATAGAAATACAAATTTAAATGCTCTCGCGACATATTTTTTAGATAACACTAACCAAATTGATGACATATTATGACATATCAAAAATACACTTTAGTACCATTATTATTATTATTTTTACTACAATTAAGTTTACACTTAACTAGCAGCTTTAGCTTCTAAGTAGAGTCACTGTGTGTCAGAAACTATCCCACTGAAAAGTTCTGTATAGGCTGCATGACAATAACAGTCTGTACAGAACTTTTCAGTGGGATGACTATAACTATAACTTTTTCTACAACTTGCCTTTAATTACGAGTTATAGAACACTATATCACTAGGTCCAAAGGTTTTGTCCTTTTCAGTCTTCGTACGACATTCGTGTTGTCCAACTGCTCCCGGACCGAAGCATTCTTATACACCATTATTTTTGTTTTGTTTTATATGCCCTTTAATTTCACATGTTATAAGATATCCATTCAACCTGATCAATCTTTAGTAACCCCAAATTCGTAATTTAAGAAAAGGGAAAACATTCGAAACTATAATAAAAGCCACTACACTTGCCTTACTTTATTGTCTGGAAAGGTTTTGGCTCTGTTTAAAATGCATGCAACAATTAAAGTGTAGGACACGACAAAAAGAAGTACATTCAATCACAAACAAGTTTACACATGAAAAATGTTATTTTATCTTAAAACAACACTTCTTTAAAATCATCAACACCTTAGTTACATCATCTTTTGTACTAAAGTAAGTCTGATCCTGTAATCCTTACGGTAACATTCTGAAACTGAGCTTTATTGACCCTCGTCATATCAACCGACGAAGGTTGTTAGATTTATTTTTATTTATTGTTGATCTTTAGATGGTGAACGTTTTAAAACCTATATCATAAACATAATTATGAGGTTATATTGCACTTTAGTACAGCTGACAAAACGTATATATATTATAAGAGCTGAGTATATGACTAAAACATAAATAGTCCACTGTTTGCTTCAAAAACTGTTCCTAGACTTCAGGATGTTATTTCAAACATAGAAACTGTTATTTGACTTATTAGTTTATATTTGGTTCATATAAATAGCCGGTGAGCTTATACTGTTTTAGTATAATCAAGATGCATTTTGATTTACAATTACAAATAACAACTGGCTGGAAAACAACGACATAAATAAATTGAAATTGTTCAGTACTAATTATTTAAAGACAGATTTTACTTGTTACTATGCTAAATGATGATTCATTTTGTTGAAAATTTAAAACATTATGTACACAAAAATCGAAAGGATTGATAGTACGCATTCTATGTTTTAAACACATCCAGTCGCCCTGTTCGTCTGTTCAAATTGTTCTCTCAGATTATTCGTTTCATTTTAACAAGAGTTGATATTATTAGACTTGCAATGTGATTAGGTTTCAGTTAATACATGTCACTTCAATAAATGTTTTGTGCAGGGTGAGACTTTGACTTAATAATCAGAAGTTTATTGACATAATTGAATCTTTGAAGTATTTCTTAAGGAAATTATTTTAAGTGTGCACCTTTAATTTAAAATCAATAAAACCCTATACTTATACGGTCTAATCCCTTTTTGTCAACCTTCCATCCGACCAGCAACGAACTCAATATTAAGCTAATACAAGAACATATCATAATCGTCTGATTTTTGGTGATTTATAATTGTATTTAAATTTAATAACGATTCATAAAATTATGCATTTAGTTAGTAGAATTATTTTATTAGAGATAGGTATTTAAATGGACTATAACTTAAGTTATTCTTTGAAAAATATACTACATCTTTAAAATTTAAATCATTGTAATATTGAAATCAACTATTTATAAAATAACATAACTAGCCATACACTTTACTACAGAAGTTGCATAATCTGTTTGCCATTTTGTTTTATTTACAAATCATTTAAAACTGGGACGTTTAACATCATTACAGAGTAAACAAAATTGAAATTAGTAAAATGATTGAGTATGCACAGTTCTTCTTAGTCTGGATAAAAATGTTGACATGCATTATGGTTCTGAAACGGTTTAAATTTGGTTTATGATAGTTCGATAAGAACAAATATAAACAAATTCTCAATCGATATAATTATAATATGTGTGAACACTTTGTATGTAATGAAGAATTTTTTTTAATTTAGCTAAATGGTTTCATCTTAGACAATTTTTTTCACCTACGTTTCAACTAGGTTTTTTTATTTAAAGAATGTTTCTCGCAGAAGTATTAATAATAATAAATACAGGGCTATAAAGCTTACCAAATGTTAAGTGTAAAAAAATGTAGTCTGATGTAAATTATACTCATGTAATCAAAATTGTGTAAGCATCTCAGATCATTTTAATCTCATTAAATTTAACAAAAGTTTGTCTTTCAAAACCAATTTATCTTTTTATTTTACTTCTCAGAATATTTAAATAACTTTTCTATTTCATTAGCATTGATTTATTAATGTTATATTAATTTTTGAAACAGGGTCCTGTTTGTAGCCATGAAATACGAACAGATGAAAACATAGTTTGTTTATAAAAAAACAACAACATTTTAATCTAAATATTGATCAGTAAATTTTGAAATGTAATTAAAATATATATATCAATATTAATTATATTTGTCCACTGAAATGTTTAGCTAAAACATTATAGATGTATTAATTTTAGTATATAATACTGCTTCACCTCAATAACTGGATACTTCCAAATTTAGTTTTCATTTAAAATTATTTTAAAGCGATCTTTTACATAATCATAGAAAGAAAAACATTATCTTTACAGGAATATTTGGGATGAATGAAAAAACTGCAAATTTTTTACTTAAGAATTGAGTTTTTAACGTAACAATAATAATATGTTCAGGATATTTAATCTTCAAAATTTTACCTTAAAATAAAAATAGCAGTAAATAAAAATGTGCGAATAAATTAATAAATGTTACCTATTTACAAAAGACGAAAATCATGGTTTAATATGTACAAATACAAATAAATTCTAGATACTTTTAAAACTAACCGAAGGAAACAGGTAAGTTAGTACGTCACAAATATTTATTTTTTTACACGTATTTAACCTACGTCATAGTTACCGTGAATACATGATTACAGCACCACTAATATTCAGGTATTTTTCTTCAATAGAATCTGTTATTTTTATCTGTTTGTAGTCCTTCTACAACAAGCATACACGCTGTAGAGAGTATGTCTAAATCTATTTAGACTGTCTTGATCCTCTAAAAATGAGATCATAATACGTTTTTAAAACGTGGATGAATTTCGAGAATACAATGTTTATTGTGATGATGAACCACTCACGACAATTCCCAATTTTCAGTTTGATGTAATACAATTTATAACGTACTAATAACCTACGTAATTCAATATTAAACTCGTTGTTATAGTATCAATACAGAGCAGATTTGCTTATAGGCTGGCTAAGTGTTTTAGGGCTGAACAAAAAGTAACTTATCTTAGGTTGCTGGTACTTATCGTATCTAAACAATTCACACAAACATGCGTTTTCAATATAAATATAGTCACATGAACACACTGATTTAAATAAAAACCCCGAACCACAAAACAAGGAAAAAAACAATAACTAAACAACTAAATTGTAAGTTATGTTTAATACGTTACCCTTATGTACATTTCGATGACATAGTCATCATTCTCAGAGGATTTTAACACTACTGAGGATGATGTTTGAGTACTGTTAAAACCCTCTGAGGATGATGACCATATCATCGAAATGTAAATAAGGGTAACGTATTAAACATAACTTATGATTTAGTTGTTTAGTTATTGTTTTTGTTCCTTGTTTTACAAACTACAGTTCGGGGTTTTTATTTAAATCAGTGTGATTTTGTCGCCACAGTGCTCTTTCATTTGTTTAGTTACATGAATTTTAAGAAATACGCGAAACACATACCACCATTACGACATATTTTAGTAAACACACAGACAAATATACTTGCTGATAAAGTTTTCTTGCCGTATCTTCCAACTCCAAGAATTCCTTTTCAGAACCAGTGCGCCCAAGCAGTACAATTCCGTTAAACTGGTTACCCTCTGTAGCTTTAAATAGTTCCTCAGGCAACATCGTGTATTACTTGTGGAACTGTTCAAAGCTAAAGTTGATAACCGTGGAGTCATACTGCGTAGTGTGTCAGGTGTGTTCCTCGCATGAACGATTAGATTTACGTAGTCCTTGAACACTTATAATATGATATAGATGGAAATATGTGTGATGAAGCGGCTGGCTGGGGGATGCGGAATACTACCCCCCGGAAAACTACCCCCCCAGGTGAAACGTGACGTCACGAAATCTGCCAACTAACCAATATGGGAGCCGTGTCCGCGACTGGAATACTACCCCCCCTAGCAAAAGCGGGTCGCCGGAATACTACCCCCCGGAAAACTACCCCCCCAAGCAGGTTCCTACAATTATACTGTTATCGGCAACATACTGTAACTAAACAGTTTAGGTTAGCCCTCTAGTTTTTTTTTATTCTAATTATATCGAAACTTGAGTGTGCGTGACTGGAAAACTGCCCCCCTGATCTCTGACGTCAAAATGACGTAGGAACCTGCTTGGGGGGGTAGTTTTCCGGGGGGTAGTATTCCGGCGACCCGGCTGGCTGTACAGAAGCAGGGACGGCCAATGCGCATGCGCTAACAGCGTGTAGGTCAGTGTAGCGAGTCAGTCGATGACAGAGGTTCGTCTCTTTGTCTAGTACACTACCGTTCCTAAAAACATTGTAGTGTTGACGCCCCGTGTTTATTTATGAGATCAGGAAACAATTACTTATTTTTACTCTGTTTGTGATGTTCAAACAAAAATGGATCCCAATTGTTCTAGTAGTAGGAAATCAGTGATACAGTAAGCAATGCTGCGACCTCCAGCCGTAAAAACAACAGACTGGGTAGTATAATACTGGCAGCAGTCACATCCCCCACCCCGCTACACATAGCATACCTCTCCTCCCTTCCACACACAATCACCTGCCTGTGCGACCCGCTTCTATACACATATTTCCATGTGTAGTCTACTAATCACGAATTCAGAGGTTAACGAAGAATCTCAACTTTATTGTTAAATATCGAGATTGGACTTACTTAATTTTCAAAGAAAATATTAAATTGTGTTTCAAAAAAACTACTACTAAACTTCAGGAGCTTATCCTCAAAATAAAAACAAAGAAAACGTTTTTGTAAACTTGTATGCTGTAATTCCTGCGTTTTAAAGAAAAAACACAATGGTTAATGATATTGAGCTTCAATTTTGTATGGTACATGGCATTACAAAAAACAAATTAGCACAAAACAATTATTTTTCTACAGATTGCCTTTGCTCAATTCAAAAAGGCCAATATTTAAATTTCATAAACAAAAATAACTTAATAAAAGAAATATGGTGCTTCATCCAATGTCATTGAGTTAAAATGTTTGGTGTATTTTTACAGTTATTTCCCATTTTTCGACACTAATATCTTTCATTCCTTCATAAATAGGGGACATTTTGTTTGTCTCTCAATAATATCAAAGATCATATGAATTGACTTAAATATAACTTGATAAAGATATAAAACTTATTATATCAATAAATTGTTTTATTAGTGAAAGTAAAAACACATGGAGTATGGCACTACTGAAATCACATTTTTCTTATTCATGGAAGGAATTGAATAGGGATTATTGTAGATAGTACTAAATATAAATTTGGTATAGTATAACAATAAAGTTACATATAAGAAGTTTGTACTTAGTACACCGTCTCGTGGTCTAATTACTCACCTTGTAAGGCTACCACGGTTTCAAAAACTCTAGGTTTCCATCATCAGGCCGTACAAAAACAGTCAAATCACTGTTCAGTCAAAATATCGCGTGTGATACACGGTAGGTAACGGGCAAATCTAGTCTGCAGAAGTATGTAGTTTTCATTGAGACTCCCTCCCCTCTCTGTTATCTGTCGTGGCGTTATGATACGATGTTTGTTTATCAATGTTAGCTGTAAATTTTATTTAAAAGATATTTTGTCAACACATTGATAGGATCCATTTTTACAACTTTGTAGATCTCGAACTCTTCCACGGAATCCATGTACCTACTTCTTTTATAAAAGTGTAATATTTTATAAAAGTGTAAGTTATTGTGGATATCAATGAATTTATGGGATTTTTTCTATGAATGATTTTTTATTTCCCCTTTAAGAATACAATCGGCTATACAAATATATACATATAAACACTTATATAAAATTATATACATAACATAATATCTACTTATATCCTACTATACATAAGTGTTTTAAATGTACACCGAATGTTCACCGAAAGCAGAGTTTGTGGATAGGGACTTCTTAGGCAAGTGTTCCTTAAATATGTTCCTATATAAAAATTGGGGCATTCGCTACAAGTGATTTTGTATATGCCAGTCTTTTCGTGCTTGTCACTTTCGTTTTTTATTTGCTTATAAAAAATCGGATAATTTATTAGAAGCATTGAAAGCAACGTTAATGTTCTCTTTTGCTAATTCATATTTTAGAGTGTGGCTTAATGATCTGTATTCCGTGGAAACGTAAATTTGTTTTCTTTTTCTTAATAATAAGTTTCTTATTTTTATGCTTCTTGACAAGCTTGTCAATGACTGAGCTATTGTATCCATTGGAAACACCAATTTATTTAATTGTATTCACGTCCTTCTCGTCCGAAGGCACTGAGACTAACCTGTAAACGAAAATATTGTAAGCTGCCATTTTTATATTATATGGGTGATGAGAAGAAGCGTGAATATTCTGGTTTGTTGTGGTAGGTTTTCTATAAATGTTGAAGTTACAACTATTATACTCACAGCGTGGTAGCCTTTACAAGATGAGTAATTAGACCACGAGACGGTGTATTATAAGTACGAACTTCTTATATATAAGCATGTGGTCCGTTGGCTATAGTACATTAATGAAATAAAGTTACCATCCATCCTTTTATTGCGTGACTTCTTTTAAAAAATATACTTAATAAAACATGGCATATAAGGTGTATCTTGAGTGTCGATTTTTTTATGTGGTTGCTTATGTATCCAATCACAATTATTTATGATGTCAGTAGAGTGACAAATCAGTAGTTAATTGAAAGCCAAATTAAAGTAAATTATCCCTGGCATAACTTAGGATGGCACAGACGATACGATAAGGTGTATTTGAAATTCCATAGCATGAAGAAAAAACCCATAGCAGTACTTTTTTATTTTGTCACTAACAAAACTATTAATACACATGAACCGGTATCAACTATGTTTTCCACGGACTTTCGGATTGATGTGACGTGGAGGGTTTATAATAATAAATGTTACTATAGTAAATTAACTTTACTGTGTTTATTACAAGACGTTGATAGATCTCTAAGCAACTGAATATACATAGGCTTCATTGAATGTGCTGAATTTCTACTTTGATATGGGTAGAGCTGCCGGGCAAGTAGCACACGTAATATGAATTGACTTGTAGACAAGTAGTAATTATTTTAATGAATAAATGTAGAAGGAAACCAATTAAACATTTCATAATTAATACCGCCCTCCTCTTACACTAAAACGTTTTGTAAAATAAACTATTTTAAAGTAATTTTGGTTCAAGGAATTTAGGCGGTTGACATTTTTAAAAGAATAAAAGAGATTGGTTGATTACTTTTATGAAATTAGATCTGTGTGACTATAAATATCCTGTATAATGTTTTCGATAAATAATTAAGAGTTCATTAGATTTGGTCAAAAACTTAGGATTTTGTAACACAAGTTTGTTATACCATTTTTTTTTTTTTCTTGTAAGGAATAAAGTCCTGCATGTTTGATTGAATTTGTTTAACCCTCTGTATAAAGTTGATAAGGTTCTGTTCCAGTAAACGAGAAAGCAACCGGAAACGTAAGCGCTTCTCTCTATAGCCCTATCTAAACAGTGCAATTTCTTGCAGCTAAGCGCTTTGACATTGCCTCATTTCAAACCATTTTATAAATCCATTGAGTGCTGAAGAAAAAAACTGAATATTCTTCATAAAATTGCGGATCCGGCTTGCGTCTCACTTTTAATTATACATTTTTTATTGTGTAAAGAAAAAAGTTCAAACTTGGTACTTCAAAAATGTCAATTACGTGACAAATGAAAAAATTTAAAAAAATGTGAAACTCAAAACGGATGTGAATTGTGACTGTGCTTAAAACGAGACCTTGCAAACAATTTTATAATAAAAAATAAACGAAATAAATGGTAATATGTAACATTGCTCTTATAGGATAAAAATCCAAGATATCCGGCACTACAGCATACCTTTAATGTGAAAATGTGTATATCAACAGACAAGACTGCACCTTTTCCTATACGTGGAAGTGTTGCCAAGTCAAACGATAGCATCGAGGAAAGGCTTGCATCCATTCTCCCCTCTACCATTGTCTCATCTACATTTCTCACACGTTATATTGATAAGCGCGTTACATGTTTCTTATTCCATTTTAAAATCTGTGTAGAGTAAATTTGATCCGTTAATCAGGAAACGTGAATGAAACTCAAAATGATCCTTGTAAAAATGAACCATCAATAATACTGCTTCTATGTGTTCCTTATATTAGCATATAACTTTCCATAAAAGAAGTTTAACATGAAGAATTCAAAGAATGTTTTATTTCTACTTTTTCTAACACATTTTCTGCTAAGGATTTGCTTAGGGTTACAAAATCTAAAAGTTGTATAAAAATATCATATAGGATGGCGCGTAGGGCGGGTAGTGCGAGTGAGACAGAGTACCTATCCCACCACACTTCCCCTCCTAAGTTTAGGTGGGGCATTGTACAGTCAACCCTAGTTATATTTACTTATTTACTTTGTGATATCGAGACATTTGAAATAAAACATGTACTAAACACGCTTAAAATACGATTTAAATTAAAGGCTATTTTATTACTTATAAAGTAGTTTATTCTAAATTTACTATAGATATAAGTACATATAAAAATAGTATATTTACATTACATTAAATAATTTACTGTCCAACTCTTAAAGTAGTTTCTCATAAATTTAGTACAGATATAAAAAAAGAAAAGAAAACAATATATTTACATTACATTAAATAATTAACTGTCCCGCTCTTCAATTCAGTTAATTATTATAAATTGACTATAGATATAAGAAAAAGAAAAACAATATGTTTACATAAGGCTATTACCGGATAATATTGGTTGCACTTATTTGCAAGCGATTTGTGGACAAACCAAACATCTGACTGAAAAATGTTTGAAATAAAATATGTAGATCAACTAATTTTCTACAACTTTGCCGCTGGAAGTTTCTTTCTACCCTAAAAATAAAAAAAGTTTACGCTTTACTACTTTTTCATGTATTTGTTATTGTATAAATTCCGAACATTTACTAAACTGGAAGATATGTATACTGTTAGTTGCAACATATCACGCAGATTACAAATATATAAAATTTGTCATATTTAAATAATCCTAGTACTGTGCAGAAGCTTGTAATTGAAAGCGTGTCCAATGCTAAAAATTGCTCGGCGGCCCTCTAATCGGTGGATTTGACACAGACTGTATTTTTCTTACAAAACGACAAAGACTGGTGTTGGAGGGAGAAGGGCATTACTGCTTCTGCGCAAACCACGCGCCATCCTAAATGCTACTACCTTATACATGCATTAAATATGTACTTTACATTATTATCATTCACTCTGTGTGTTCTCCGTTTTAATAAGTGGAACTAAATTACATGAAAACCTGACTTCATAGTGGTGAATTAAACAATTGTAATAACAAAATGACATAATTAAAGCACTGTAAAACTTTTAACTATTACAAAGTATCAACTGTCTACTGATATCTCAATCTCTACAAATGCCCGATCTTGCTATTAGGCCTATATGTATATATATATAGTATGCTTTAAAAATGTGTTCCGTCAAAATCATACAGACTTTAAAAAAGGTTTATATAACATACGATATCTAGTTTAGGCTACGTTAAATTGATTCAATCATAATTATTGTGTAAACTAGGCGATCTTTAAAACTTGTTAAGGTTTTCTTTTAACTTTAAATGACTTTTTAAATTGTATTATTAACAATGTCACGCCAATATTTGTCTGAAACTCGAAGGCCGTTTGTGAATATAGCCTTCTTATAAATAAATACTTTTATGCAAAATAGAACCATATAAGCTGAACCCATCAGGTAAATTATATTTAATTTATTTTCAGTTTAACCCTTAACTGCTACCTTGGTATTTTGCCACGTACTCACTACTCACTACTCTCTTTTTTCACCCGATTTTAAAAAAAATAATTTGTATTTATTTTTAGTGTTCGGAAAAAATTAGGCATTATACTAAAACTATTGAAGAATTCAAAAAAATTATAAAATATAGGCCTATGTAACTGTGTTTATAAAAAAAAATATTTCTTAAACCCCTATCAAAAAAGCTTATGTTTAAGAAAAAACACTTTTTTATATACAGTTTTTTCTGATATTTATTGTAAACGTGGTAGGTTACAATTGATCATTGATCATATTATATAAAAATTACAAGATAATATTTATATTTTAAACAAAACTGCAAACACAAAACTTTTAAGAAAATAGTTGATAAACTTTTACCTCAGAGTTGAAATAAAATTATAATTAAGTTATATTACATGAATGAAATATGAGATTTCTTACATCGATGAATTTTCGTTGTCATCATTGTTGTAATTGTCAGATTCCTCTTTACCAGATACCGGTACTGATCTGGAGCCAAATCGGGATGACATTCGATTTCACTAACAACCGTTTCGCTATCACTTGTGTCACTGTCGAAATCATTGTTCAATAAATCATCAATTTCTTGGTAATCCATGTTAAAAACACATCGGAAATATCACAAATTAGGTTATAGTTCAGTCACAAAAAAGTAGCGTAAATGATATCGTCGTGTCAAAACAGACCCAAGACGCGAATAGCTCGTAAACAACAAGCGCCACTCGCACTGTCTCAATGACTACTGGTTAGCCACCCCTTCCCCTAGGATTACATAATGCCAAGGTTTCTGTGATCTTATAAGAAGCTCATACCTCGACAGTAGATGGTTCCAGGTTGCTGTCGAAGGTACACTTTCCACTCCTAGAGCCATCGAGGCAGGAGTTCCCCAAGTCTCAGTTCTTAGTCCGTTGCTGTACATTCTGTACACTAACGATATTCCAGTCATCCCCAAAGTATCACTGCGACTCTTTGCTGATGACGCTTTGTTTTACTACAGAACTCTGAACCTGGAATATGGTTCGTCGGTCATTCAACAACAGTTGGCTCAGGAAGTGGAGACTGCAGTGAACACTGACAAAACGCAAGCCATCCAATTTTCTCCACTACGTAGATTTCCTAAAGTCCTATTAATTCTTAACAAATCACCCATAGCAAGTCAGATACCTTGGAATCACGCTTGACTATAAATTAAATCTGTCCCATCACGTCAAGCAAACTCTGTCAAGAGCTAAATCTGTCCGTGGCAGACTCCTTCCAGTCATACACGCCAAGAGCCATCTACCATCAGATTGTCAATGTACAAAACATTCATCAGACCAGTACTTACGTACGCAGCTGCAGCTTGGTACTCTCTACTATCTGTTTTTTGGAAGAAAAAGTTGGACTCCTTCCAGAACAAAACTCTCCGTTGGATCACCAACTCCCCATGGTACGTATCGAACGTCACCATCTCTCAAGGGCACAAAATCCCCACACTCAAGGACTTAATCCTAAAACTAACAAATACAAATAAAGTCCTACACAGAGCCGAAGGGTCTCGATACACACACATCCAACAAAAATCATCACTGATCCTGCACCTCCGCAGGTCAGAAGAAAACGTCCCTTATGTCTGGTTTACGAACCACCATAAGTATCCAAAAACCCAAGCTCAATTCTTAAACACCACACACTTTCGTAGCCAATTCCAGCGTATTCCATAGATTCACTATCTCGTTCTCACACAAAATTTATTCCAAATTTAGTCAATAAACGTTCAATGAAGTCACTTTTTCAGTTTCAGATAAACAGCCATTGTTCTTAACAGATGCTGTCTTAAAACCGAGACTACGGTTTCGCCAATTTTGCAATAGCGATCACTGTACCACTACAAGAAATTGCTCCGGGTAAGAAAAGACCCGACGGTAGCAGTTAAGGGTTAACTTGGTTACTTATCAAAACTGGTTATACAAGTAGCGAAGATTCGCCATAGAGTGTTTAAAACAAAAGCTGGTTAGGACATTATAGCCTTGTACAATATGAGAGCATGTAATGTTTTTTAACGAAACATAAAACTAAACAAATATAAATTAAATAACAGTAATTAGAACTAGTTAGCAAATCATTATCTGGACAAACTTAACATGTAACAAACACCTATACAGACACCCCCAAAAAAATGAACAATATACAATTTTTACATCTCTAAATTAATCAACAATAAAAAAATAGCAGCATAAACTTAAAACTAATTAATAATAAATAACTATAAACTTTGTTAGTAAAACAAAACATCAATAAAAAAAACTAAAAGCTTAACAAAGAAATTACAAAAACAAACATATCGCAATCCAACAAAACAAAATAATAAAGCCTCTAAGGTTTACAAAAATGATAATAAAAAGTCAAAATATATTTATCACTGACTTGCAATAAAAGTGATAATGTATTTTTTTATAGGCAAAAGACCTGGGTGGTTATCATCGCCTCAATGTAAATTTAAAATTATATGTGTATTATTTATATACATATAATTATATAAATATATATTTATATGCTTTGTTTAGCTGTTGCAAATAATAACACGTATGTTTAACTCAGCACAGTGAGGAAAATCTCAAACACCTCCTAATAAGCTCAGCTAGTCTTGACACTTGGCGGCCGAACATAAGCAAATTAAGTGACAATAATAATGCACAGGAACCCTTTTTATGATTTCCAGTTAATTAATTATAATGGAAGGCATATCCATATAATTGGATTAAAGATTTTCTGTGATGATAACTTAAATGGTGTTCAAATACAACAATAACCTCTGTATTACATTTGTGTTTTACTCTAAAATAAAAGTTTTAGAGTTTTTTCTAACTAAACAAAAATAATAGTAGCCTACTTTAAAAGTCTAGACATTTAAGACATAATAGAGTAAATTACTTTACGATTACATTTGGTACAAAAACATGTAGGCATGCATAACCCGAACAGAGATGTTCCAGTATATTCATAAATCACGTTCAACAAACATTAATTATCACTGAAGTAGTACAACAATGGACTAAATTCCTTATTTCCTGGCTGAATTCAATAACGTCTGCTTTGATTGTGTCGCTTTATGTTGTTGAATTACACTGACAGCTGGACGCAGTAACACGACCCTTGTTGATTAATAAAACAGCTAATAAAATAAACTGATGCCACTGAGGAAATTTGCTGTGTAAAGACACATATACACTTTCTGTTACACTGCGCAGTTCGAAGGGCTAAAACATAGGATAACTACCGTAAACACTAAAAATAAATAAACGTTAAACATTTCCTATAAATCTAGAGATATGATTTGACAATGTTCTTCCATAAGTGATAAATAGGAAGAGTAATGCAATACAATACTGATTAATTCCGTCTAAGAGGAAAGTAACCCGACAATAGTAAACATTAATCCTTATAATTTCCTTATACATTGGGAGATAAAATGTAGTAAAGTTATTTTGAAAATGATTTAGGAAATTTAAACCACGCTGTAATTTTATCATTGCTATTAAGTAGCAAAAATGTATCAACTACAAATTCACTAACTTCCCATAAAGTTAGCTATCTAAAAATTTTTACGTATTATTTTTAGGTAATACATAAATAATGGAAAAAATCTACTTAAATTTTGATTATTTGTGCATTAAGATTCAAATTGAGAAACTACCCTCACGCACAAAATATTAATGCTTATTTCCTAGGAGGCAGTGTACTAATAAGAAGATGTAATAATACATCTAAAAGTTAGCTTGTATTACTCTTACGTTATATTTATGAAGGTAAAACCAAATGAATTTTGATTACTTGCGTCTAAGTAGTAAAATGGGGTAAAAATACGACGTCAATATTTTTTAGTCGGAATGTAAACAGATATGTGAAATGTTTAACAGCAAATAATAAAAGGTGGGGGACTGAATGCGCATTAAAATCTGATTTTTACTTTTCGCTTTCCTTTGCGAGTTATGAGTGACAAACTAGCGGGGAAAATAATTTTAGTTAGCTCTTACCAACCCATACCTGATAATTAAAAACATATGTACAGCTGAAGGTGAAAACATTAAGAGATTAATTGGAAGAAACTATAAGGATATGTTTAATGAATCGAGGAACTCGGATCTGATGACGTTTTTTGATTGGGTTCAATGGTAAGGTCGGTATCCATTTCAATTACTGGACATTCATCGAATCCTTAAGTACTCTATATTTATAAATTAGATTAGTTTCTGAAATAAATTAAAGTTGGACCTAGACTTTAATAGTGATAAATATGAATCAATTAAACCTTGTGTAGATAAAACAGTTGTTAAAAAAATTGCGACTTCGTTTCGCAAACAAATAACCTCCTTAATACTGTAGATAAATTTATATGTATATCTTAATGATTTTATTCGGAAAATAATAAAACCTAATATTTTGGAGTTATAGTAACAGGAGTTAAAAAACTAAATATTTACTTTATTCAATAATTGATGTAGTTGATATATTTTTGAACTTTCATTTCTTCCTCCCTTAGCTTTGAGAACTGGTATCTATAGAATAAAAATGAAATGCTGTTCGTTGGTAAGCGCATCACTTGAGAACGGCTGGACCAATTTAGCTACTTTTTGTTTTAAAATGTTCGTAATAGTCCAAATTAGGTTCTTGTGGAAAGAAAAATGTGAAAAGTTTCAAAAAAAAGTTTAAAATTCTGGAAAAATAAACATTTTTTTTGGAAGGAATTCAAGACCATAACTCACGAAAACAGCTGTTCGGATAAAAACACATGCTTATTTATATTCATTACCATAGCAACTTTAATCAGCAAACTATTTATAATCAGTTTATTATTTTTCAAAACGAAAAGCTTTTTTAGGTTGACTGACAAATTTAAAAATAACACACAAAGAAAAACCAACGAAAAATGCTTAGACTACTGTATTATAATTCAAACATCGGTTGTTACATCAACTCCTATAAAAGCGAGTGTACGTACGTGAGTAACATATAATATAACAGCTGATTTCACCTATCATCTGTTCAAAACCTAGCGTAGATTGTACTTTGGAGTTATGTTAACAACTACAATCATTATAATTTCTTGTGAAGTTCGTTTTTTTAATATATGAGTTATAGAACATTATAATATTTGCTTTGAGATTATTATTATATAAAAAAAAACCTTTAGCATCAATATATTCGTTTATACAAATTTAAAGAAGATATACCTACTATTAGTTTAACTTCAGAAACATTCGTATAACATATAAAAATATTCAATTGTTAATTTCTTTACAATAATATTAATAACTTCTAAATCATTTGATCTATTAATAAGAAATAAAAAGCAATTAAAACATAATATGTATATCTGTCTTTAAATATATAATAATGAATATAAATACAAAATTTTAACAAATAGGCCTACACTTTTAAAATCCTTATACTTGTACACATTTACCGAGTTAAAATTCCTCGTCAGCATAATTAGGTAGGCCTAGATCAAGTCTGTTGTTTTTGAATAGTTTTTTTATGATGTATGTCTGATGTGTATTTAATTCATCTGCCTGTGATTTTTCAAGGGGCTTACTACAATTATTAATAAAGCAGCTTATTTAGATCAAAACCGAACATAATTTTGGGTTAGGCCTACAATGAACCAAAAAAAAGGTTTATTTGCAACCAATTTGGCTAATTTAGAATCAGGTAATTATTCTTCACAACCATCCGTTTTTTTAAGATTAGATAAAACCAAATAAAAGGTTTACTGTATCCAAACATCTAAAAGTCAAACATCTAGATCCAAATGTCAACAACAAATGTCTAGATTGATGTTTAACAATGTATATGTAGTAAATGTAAATATCTGCCTGTTCCCGTGACTGAAAACCATCAGCTTTGTTTGTTTACGCACCAGACAATAAAACAAAGTATGCCATGTATCATACATAAATCATTGCAACGAAGCAAATAGCGGTGTCGCAGCAAACCACTCAATTTAAAGCATTTCTTTGATTTGACTGTTTACTTAAAATTCTTACTTAATTCAATTATAACTTAAATTTTGGAAGAAAACTGCATGTTTCCAAGTTGATCACATTCGAGGCACATTTCGAGCATTTTTGCGGTCTACTGCCAATAGAATTATTCATCTTGCACGTAACATTTTCAATCAGCGTTCTTCTAAATGTACTCCTCAAATTTAATATCCATTTCCACAATCTTTAATTGATACAATGATCACTCAGAAATACGTGTTTCTCATTTTTACCATTATCCAACAGCTTATCACAAATTCACAAAACGATCACAGACAAATTTATTGAAATTTGGACATCAGGACAACGTCTGACAGATCAGCTATTAATAAAATATATCTTAAAAAGTCAGTTTATTCAAAGCATGTGTATTCTTTACCAAATATTTTAATTGAAAATGTGAGTCAACAAGGTATCAAACGTAGTACAAAAGTGCTCACAACGCCGTCAATTCATTTAGGCCTACATTTACATAAATGTAGAGTTGTATCATTTAATAATACTTGATAGTTTAACAATTGTACGTAAAGAGCGTTCGATAGCTTAGGATGGACCAAATGTAAGTTTAAACAATGTAAATAAAACATCGACTTTTTTTAAATATACATAGTGTTTCAACAAAAAATATGTTCACTGTCTATTGTCATATGGCCTACATATGACATAACAAATTACGTTAAATTTTTAAGTTTGATGTAGCTTATTTCTATTTTAAACATCTAGGTAAAATAGCTCGCGTATACCGAGTAGTTGTAGTTTTGATCGATTTTTGGGGAACCAAGCGAGCTATAAAGTCGTGTAAAAAAACAAAATCTTCAGAATAATGTCCTTCATTTATTTGTTTAGATAAAACTCTAAAAAATTTTGGTATCGTACTAAAAATCTCAAAAAATAGTTATTTCCGGCCAAAAAGCGTGCTTCCCCGGTTGTTGGATTTTCTTGCCTAACGATAGTAGGCCAAGATCGATGTAGACAACAAACGTGTGTACCAAGTTTGTATCAAATCGGACCTGAAATGCGGCCGTTGGAGTGCGAACATATGTAGGGTGTCCCACGAAGAGGTCACTATTTTTGAATTGATATGACAGACGTATAGAGCGCACTACAGACTTGAAATTCTACAGTCGTGACTAACACATATTTAAAAGAAATACCCCTGAGTATCAGTTAATTCTGACTGATCCAAACAAAATGGCGGAAAACAAAAAAAAAACAAAATCAGCAATCGTATTTTAAGGGTAAACCTACTTTTATTTAGAATAGGAACAGCTACAGCTGTTTAGACTACGTGTATCCACAACAATGAACATATTTGGTAATAAACATTGGCATTTGTTATTAAGTTGCATTGTAAAGTGTCTTATGTACCATGCCGTTTTCAACTGAGCAAAAAGTGAAATGTTGTTCCTGGGCTATTGCCTTTGAAAATGATTATGAAGCAATAAGGTGTTTTTGGGAAAGGTACCCAGGTGTAGTTCCACCGTCAAGGAAATCTATTCGTAAGTGGAAGACTATCCTACTAGAAACGGGGTCAATACAAAAAAAATACCATAGATCCTCCAACATAGAAAATGAAGACATCGTATGTGCTGCTTTCATGGTATCTCCAAATACGCCTAATTCTGTAAGAAAGGTGGAATCTGCTACAGGGATACCGAAGTCATCTGTCCAAAGGTATGCCAAAAAGAACAAAATCAATCATTATAAAAACTCATTTAGTTCACGGACTGCTTGAAGATGATCCTGACAGACGATTGGAATTTTGTTAGAAAATAATTGAAAAGACTGACGTAGATAGCAAATGGCATGAAGGAATCATGTTTTCAGATGAAGCGACATTTTATCGAACAGGAACTGTAAACAGGCATAATTGTCATTACTATAACACAAAAAATCCACATATCTTATAAGAAGAGAAATTAAAATCAACAGGTATAACAGTTTGGGCTGCTGTTACCAAGGATGGTGTTTTGTCGTATGACATATCCCGACAAACAATGACTGGAGAAAGGTATGCATCAGTTTTAAGCAATCGCATAGTTCCTCATCTTTCTCAGCCTGAGATGAAAGACGTTTTTTTCCAACAGGATGGAGCTCTTCCGCATTATGCTAATGTGGCCAAAGCAGTTTTGGACCAAAATCTTCCTAACCATTGGATAGGTCGTGGCAGCAGCTTCATGGACTGGCCCCCAAGGTCTCCAGACTTGACTGTTTGTGACTTTTTTCTATGGGGCTTTTTGAAGGAGAAGGTTTATTGTCATAACATTGCGACAGACGATGAACTAATGAGGTTTATCGAAGAGGAACTGTTGTTGATACCTCGAGAGTTGTTCAGCAAAGCGTATGACTGTTTTCTATTTCGTTGTCATCAGTGCATTGCGATCGATGGACATCAGTTTGAATTAGGTTTATGGATCAAATAGATTTTATTTATTTATGAGTTACTTATATCTTTAATTCCCTAACGTTGTTTAGTGCTTAGTAACATCGTTAAAATTCAATAATTATGTTGTAACAAACACTTAAGCAAATAAAACTATTTTAACGAAAAGGTACTATTTCTTTGATATCCCGCCATTTTGTTCTAATGTGTCAGAATTAACTGATACTCAGGTGTATTTCTTTTACATATGTGTATGTTAGGACTGTTGAGTTTCTGGTTTGTAGAGTGTTCGGTGCATCTAATATATTAATTCAAAAATAGGGACCTCTTCGTGGGATACCCGGTATGTATATACATATGTTACTTCCGGTCAAAAAACATGCTTCCAATTATTGGATTGCTTGGCTAACGAACTCATCTGAGCATTATTTTGAACCAACGAGTACCAAATTTGGACCGAATCAGACTAAAAATGCGGCCAGTAGAGTGCGCACACATATATACATATATCTATATATAATTTCTAATGACACCCCCAAAATGTGTTCTGGGATCCATGATCGGTGCTCATTTACTACTCCCGACCTTAGGTCTTACCATAAGGGTCACTGGAATAGCTCATGCTTCCTATTGAAATTCGCTGAAAACAAATTTTAATCGTAAACGAGTTTCTGAAGTTCTATGTTTTATTAAACTGGAGTGCCAATCTATATCCGATCGTTAATCTATGGGAATAAATTTGATTGACAGAATATTGACATAATTTTAGTTATATATATTCATTAATATGTAATATATATATTTATTTACTTTTATCTATATAGGATATCTTGATATATAGATACAGGGTGAATTTTTTTATACATGGTGATATTTTATACAGGGGGAACTAAAAGTCTAGAGGCACCCCTATAACTTTTGAGTGAGTGATTGGAAAAATCCAAACTCAGGTAATGTTTACGAGGTACAAAGATATACTTTATTACGCATAAGATAACGTCGTAACCATTTCCGAAATGGAAAATTTTGGGGGCAGCTCAATCATTTTAAATGCAAACCCCTAATATGTGACCCCTCATTTTAAAGGTACTGGCACAAGAATGTAAACGGCGAATTTACATAAGTGTATAATGTAGGCCTATATAAGTTCATACACATTTTTTTACTAGAACAATCTAAACCCACGTAAATAATACATATTTGTGTATAGGTGTCCATATTTCAGATACATATGGTATTTATAATTAATATACTAGTAATTATAGTCGGCTTCTATCCAGAAACGCATTATTTGATTTCATTATTAGCCCAACCAATAAATATTTTTTCATGTTATTAAATTTAACAGCAAGTGACATCCACAGTCACTTTAAAGGGTAGCACATAGGTATGTAAAATACAAAAACTATCAGGAAATGAGTTTTTGTGAATTTTTATAAACAAAAATAACAATAAATTATTGCTTTTTGTGTTTTTCGTTGATATTATAAAATGTTATGAATGGATCACGAAACTTCCAATTGGACATTCGTAGAGAATTAAAAAACCTACAAAAAATTTTTATAGACCCCCAATCGGACCATTTACGAGAAAAGTACTGAAAACGGTTAAAAATTACTATTTTTCGAAAGTTCATATCTTTGTTAATTTACAATATTAATAGCATATCATTCGGAAAATGATTGTTTATTATGTGTACTTCAAACAGGCGGAAGATAAAATTTGTCGCATTAATAATTACAGTGTAAACAAATTATGTCATTATCTTGCATAATGCACCCTATTAACCTGAGTGACCAGATATAAATTTACCAAACGGATTTTGTAAGTAGACATTAAAACCTACAATTCATTTATCTTCGATTTTTAATAATGGTGATGAAGAATGATAAAAAAGCTAAAAAATGATAAAAAATGTTCGACCTACTTGAGATAGGCAGTGGTAGTGGGGAAACCTGCAGCGGAGGAAATGTTGATACGCGCAGCCTGCCGTTTTCTTCTCCCGCTGTTGATTCTGCTGTTGATTCCCCCACTACCACTGCCTCTCTCGCCGTCGGTCGCAAATTTAAGAGTTTCGCGCTATGTTCTGGTGCATTTGTTGCACACTTTAACAACATTATTCAAAAATCGAATATATAAGACTTGTAGGTTTTAATGTCTACTTTCAGAATCCGTTTAATAGGGCGCATTATGCAACATAATGACGTAATTTGTTTGTACTGTGATTGTGGAAAAACTATTTATGCGGCAAATTTCATCTTCCGCCTGTTTGAAGTATACATAATAAACAATTATTTTCCTAAAGATCTGTACTTTTTAAATATTCATATTTTAAATGAGCAAATGTATGAATTTTTGAAAAATAGTAATTTTTAAGCGATTTTCCTATTTTTCTCGGTAGAAAATGGTCCGATTGGGGTCTATAGAAAAATATTTTGTAGGGTTTTTAATTCTCTAGAAATGTCTAATTGGAAGTATCGTGATCCATTTATAACATTTTATAATATCAACGAAAAACCCACAAAAGTCCTAATTTATTGTTATTTTTGTTTATAAAAAACGCGCAAAAGCTCATTGCCTGATTGTTTTTGTATTTTAAATACATAGGTGCTACCCTTAAAGTCACTGTGAGTGACGCTTGCTGTTAAATTTAATAACAAAATTAGCCTTTTATTTTGCTCTATTGACTGGACTATATATCTTTCGCTCTAAACAAATTAATAGTAAGGCCTACTTTAAATAAAAAATTGAAAACTGAATTACAGCAACAGTGACTTTTAAATAACAACCCATTAAGTACTGACAATCTCATCCATAAACCTTATACGCTTTCAACTTTCTAAAGTAAGTAAATGACAATATCCAAGGTGCAAGGATAGGATTTATTTTGAAATAAAGAAAGAAGATTCCAGTCGGATCAGATTGTAAGCAGCAGGATCTTTGAAGGATCAGAGAAAAGCGATTCAGAATGCAATTTAAACGATTCCAGTAGACAGTTTCCTTCAGTACATCGATAAAACTTATCTGTTAGCGGGGAAAAGGTTAGTTTTATTTAAAATTGAGATAACATTTTGAAATTATTATCAAACGCTTATTTCTTTATAAGTGTTTCTTAAACTAAACATATTTCAGAAAAACTTATTAAAATCAATGCACATGTATTGTTTCTGAAAGCACTACACGGATTTTAACAAAAGATGTACTAACATCAAAACATTCAGATATGCGTAAAAAACAAGATGGTGATAATTAAAGTTTTTTATTTAATTATTGTAACATGTACTATAACTTTAGAATTCTCCTAATATCCTAATTGATGAAACTGTTTCTTTTTTTAAAATTATTATTTGTAAATAATGGTATAAAAGTCCCCTTAATTTAATCAAGTGCACAAGAGCAATAAATTATTAGCAGCTTTTGATGGCAGTGAATGTCAAAGATAACGTTTGTTTCATAAAGAATTCAATCAAAAGTGTTTAGACTTTGAATAAATGATCAAAGGCTTGAGTTTAAGCCAAGGACTTTAGCGACGCCTAAACTCAACACCTGAATCAATTCACGGGACAAAGCGGTGAAGCGGTGTAAAGTGATTTGTCATTGGCTTAGTCGACGCTTAGAGTACGTTTATATAGTGTCTGGAAACATAGTTTGAATACTGTATCTTCGATTCTGTTTAACGTAAAGCGGAGGCCGACCCAGGATTAATCTTATGACATTAGATTCATTCAAAGAGGTAGAAAATATACTAACATGTACAGGATATTCCGATTATATTGGATGTTAATATATTAATTAACGCTTTGGTATTAAAGTTTAAAGTGACATGATTACTACTACTTGATGTTAATTAATAGACCCCTGACTTCCCAACGATGCGAGATTTGTCCAATCATCAAACATAAGTAAAAAGAACGATTAACTAATCATCAAAGAGGTCTCTACTGAGACTCTACTGAGGCGAGGAGCGTAAGCTACTATAGAATAGTTTATAATGACCATTGAAGGAATATTAAGAGTGGAGAATACGTCAAATCAATGAGCTTGAACTCTTGTATAGAAATCCCAATTGTTAAGTATTATGTGCACTAAAAAGCTGCGTTTGTGGGTCATGCATTAAGAATGGTCGACTACTCTTTTACCAAAACAATTTTTACATTTAAGCAACGTGCATACTGCAACACTAATGCACTGAATCGTGAAAGATAAAAGAAAATTCGTCAAGACGGAAATGGTTTTCAAAAAAGGAAATATTTTAATCATTTTCTAACGATTGATCATGAATATCTTTGATTTGTAGTTAAAAGTTGATAAGAAAAGCCTCAAATTAATGGAAATAGTAGACCTACTAAAATATATAAATAATTTTGTGAAGGTTAGGCTAATCAAAGATATAAAAACAATGTTATTCGTCCAATCATAAACTTAGCTGATTAAAGATGCGAAGTGTTAATAACTCTGACAATTTAAATAACAGCTTATTCCATACTTTGAAATTAATATTTTTAGGTTATTTTTGTGATTAAGTAAATTTAATAAGTTGTCGGTTTTTGTAAGCATTTAAAAAATACAATCTATATATTAATAGGCAAGCACAAAACTTGTCGTCCTTTTTTCTCAGCTTGTGTGCATCGTAGGAGAAATTCGCGCATACCATTAGAAAGGTAATGTCCTGTAGATGAGCGGAATCCCATTATAATTTACATCGGTCCTCAGGGATACGCCCCAGTAGCCCTCAAAGTTTCAATGTTAATCTTATGGAAGGTCAATCTTAAGGAAGAAGAAGAAAGATTTCTTTTGATTTTATCAAGGGCACAAAAAACAGCTGTTCGTATGAAAAGCTTAAAACAGCTGATTTTGATCAACAGCTGATTTTGATCAACAACTGATTTGGATCAAAAACTGAATATAATTTTAGGTTAGGTAAATCAAGCAATAGCAATAGCGAAGCATTGCCAGGTCCACTAGTTATTATTATTATAAACATAAAATATATTTAGCCCTAAACATGTTCGCCAAGTCCTTACGTTTCTCTAAATGACAACACTGACTTAAAAACACTACTTTAGAAATATTTGTTGAGTTGTATCGAAGAACAACTTTTAATGACATTCTCACTCACTATTTAATAATCCTTCTCGTATCCTGCTCCTTAGCATCTGATCCCACTCAACTCTTGCTTCATATTTATTTCAGAATTGTATAAACTGTCCGACTATCCGAGAAAATTACATTCTTATCATAGATTACAGAACAATGTGATTGGGATATGTTTTACCCGTACATCTTGGACTCATTTCTAGTAACTCATTATCTATTATTCTTACTGAAGTACCAAATATAATAATTATTCTTTGTACTTTTACCGTAAGCAACCGTGGTATACAAACCATAATATTTATTTGTTGAATATGTCAAATATTATTTTACCACTAACTAAAATGCTTCAACAAATTTACTAGTTTACAACAATAACCACATTAAAAAGTAGTTTTCAGTTATAAATAAGAAATACAATGACTTGTTTAGTCATTTTGTATAAAGTTTTTATAAGAATGTAAACTAACTACGGTTTATAAAATGTCAGAAAGTTATCAACCTCCCTTACTAAAAATATTGTTTAGTTTATCAGTGCTTCTGAAAAATATGGTCTAGAGAATGAAACAATCAAACCATTTGTTTGACGCCATTCCGAATATTTATATAATAAATATATATTTTGACTTACCGTCTACAATATTTAATTTGCTGTCGTATACGATGGCCGTTTCAGCTATTCAGCCATTATCAAGTTTTTTTTTGCAGGATATCCTTTGTCACTTAAAACAAAAACACTCATTACAATACACTAACACAACACAATAATAAATAACACAATACATTATTTACTTTTAACAGAGTTTAACTTTTTAAATAATTTATCGTGTTATTTATTATTGTGTTGTGTTAGTGCTGCAATTAGTGTTGTTGTGTTAAGTGACAAAGGATATCCTGCTAAACAAATACTTGAACATGGGTAAATAGCTGAAACAGCCGTCGTATACGACAGCAAATTGGATAGTGCAGACGGTAAGTAAAAATATATATTTAGAATGATCAGTTGAAGCAAACGTACAGCTAAAACAGAAATATTGATTTTGTATTGAACTGTTCTTGATTGCACCTCATGATTGGCATTTTCCTCCCTAACACTTAACCTATATATAGTGATATCTGTTGGAAATATCAAAAATGTCAGTACTGGGGTAGAGTAATGACTTATTATCATGTTAGCCGTCTAATGGTATGGTTCCATTACAATTTAACAGAGGCGTATAGAAAGAGTAAACTAAAGTAACGACGTTTAAACTAAAAGTTTTACAATTCTGACTTTTGCCAAGTTTATAATACTATATTATTTTTAAACTTTATGAAAGGGATTTTTTCAACTATAAGCATCATTTGTTATTTTACACCTATGTAAGGTCCTAACTGACTGTCCAATACAATTGGAAAACCTCATAAAAACTACTTTATTTTTTTATGTTTTAGTATTTTTTTATTTTGTTTTTGTTGTAGTGTTTGTTGTGTGTGTGCTATTAGAGTATTTCCTTATTAATTTTATTTTGTTTCGAAAGCTTATAATTATTATGCATTTATTGGTTTTAAGTGTAATTCTTTAATTTTAACGTTTGAAATAGCATTATTTTGATCAAAGTTGTTATAAATTTGTAATAATAATTTATATTTTATTTTTATATTTTATTTTTATATTTTAGGACCAATAATATGTGCTCATGATTATTAATTCATAATAACCTAAAATGATTTTTTGCTTCAAGTAAAATAATAATAAGTACTAACTGTAATGAATACGCTACTTATATTTATTGGCACCATAGATAACTGTCACAAAATAAGTTGATTAGAAAACTGTAAAAGTTCAAAATATTTACTTTTAAGTACAATTTTGCACACGAAATATTTAACCAATAAAGATATTCTTATTTACAAAAGTTATTAAATACTAGCTCGGTGCTTCGCTATGAGTTAAGCTCTATAACAAAAAATATCAATTTCAAAGGCATCCCGAATACTCTTTGTTAATACGCTATTTACACTATGTACTACTTTCTTAGCTTAAGTGTATAAAATATTCATCTTTTAGTTTTATTAATCCCTGTCGAAGGACAGCCTTTATATATGCTTATTTAAAGAACCTCCTTTCTAACGCTTTTTACTTTTTAATAACCTTAAACGCAAAATATTTTAAAATCCCGTCTTATTGCACATC
>JAGFPH010001517.1:73075-111914 GCA_018207615.1 Philaenus spumarius | reverse complement strand
AAAAATAAGATAATTAAAGGTCTATCAGTATCTTTCAAATTATTCACGTTTTGTTGGGTATTAGATTTATAAAATCTTTTATAACAATTGCTCTACTCCACTAGACTTTTCTCAGCTAACCTATGATATCGTCCATACAACCATGTGTGTCCATTTACACATAGATTTAGTGTTAGCTTACTTTCTTGTTTGTCAATTATTTTAATTGTTCTTATTCCTAAAAAAAGTTTTAAAATCATATTAAGTAAATGTTTCTAAGTCTACTTTTAGGATAAGTTTAAAATTAATTTACTTTAGCGTGACTGTGTACATTTGCGTTTTGTTGATCGGAATTTATGTTCCACTTCGGAAATAGCTCACGATATTACTAAAAATATACTATCAAAATAAATGGTTAATATTATAGTTTGAAACAGATAAAACCTCTCGAATTAGGTGTTTTTAAAATGCACTTCTTCTACGTAATCTTCGTATTGCTATTGATCACACGATGTCTCTTATTTACAAAGGAGCAAAGGAGACTACCCTCCAAAAGGTTCGGTTTTAAAATTCTATGGAGAATGCATACCAGTTAGATTTTTTTGTAAATTTTAACAAATAATCTCTAAACACTGAAGAAGAATATGCTTGAAAGTTTCAAAACAAGCAGACGGATGACTAATAAAGTATAAAGCTGAAACGATACTATTATGTGCCTCGTCCTTGCCCTGAATAAATCATGAAAGTTTAGCAAAAATTCTCTCTACAAATAATTATTAAGTGATTTGACTTTTTTTAAATGATAGATTTTAGCAGTGACGAAACCGTTTCCCCTATAGCATTGTTTTATCAACTTAGTTCACTATCGGCAACAATTGAAAATACTTAATTACAGCCACAGCTATCGGATAGTTGACAGATGGATCAACAAAAACAAGACTTAAGCAGACAATGCGGTGAAGTCAAAAAACGATCTTTATATTAAACTCAAATTGGTAAAGTTTTGTACTGGGATTATAGAACTCTTATTCGAAAACCAATAAAGATTATTAAATTATTTGTGAAATAATAACAAAATATCTACAAAATATCAAATCAGTTAAAACAGATTTTAAAATCAATTTTGATTTACGACATATACTTAGTTCAACTTAAAATTCTCCAGGTCTCTCAGGCTGGTTCTATGTTCATTGAGCCAGTTGTCCCAACTGAAATTGAAAAGATTATTTCATCTTTGAAAAATAATAAAGCTCCGGGAATAGATGGAACAAGTTAAATGGCGCTAAAAAGTGTTTCAGAACATATCTCACAAGTATTTACTTATGTATGCAATTTAAGCTTTCGATCAGGTGCCTTTCCTATTAGATTAAAAACGGCCTTGGTAGTTCCAATTTACAAAAAAGGGTATAAACAAAGACCGGGAAACTATAGGCCAATATCCTTGATCTCATCCTTATCTAAAATGTTGGGAAAATGTATGAAAACAAGAATATTATCATACTTAAAAAAAATTGCTTTCTTTAGTGAAAATCAGTACGGTTTTTTGGTTGGTAGCAACTCTGAGACAGCTCTTCTTAATTTTATATGCAGAGTTATGGAGGGAATAGATAGCGGGAAATGTGTGAGTAGTTTGTTTTTAGACATAACTAAAGCTTTTGACTGTGTTGACCATAGCTTACTCTTGGAAATATTATCAAATTGTGGAATTAGAGGTGTGGTCTATAATTGGTTCTCCAGTTACCTTACAGACAGCGAACAGTGTGTTCGTATTCACGGTTGCCTTGGAAATGTAAGGAAAATAAAATATAGGGTCCCTCAGGGATCAGTGCTTGGACCTATGTTGTTTATAATTTATGTTAATAGTTTGTGTAAAGGTAGGCTGTCGGGTAGTATTTATGCATTTACAGATGACACCGCGTGGTGCTACATCACAAACACAATACAAGAATTGGAAACTGCCATGCAAGCTGATCTTAATGCTCTGAGGTGGTGGTTTTCCAAGCATTAATTATATGGTTTTAAATACGGATAAAAGTTGTTATATAAATTTTAATCTGAGGAGGGTCTAAATTTACAGACCCTATGTTATATAAATGTATGGATTGTGTAGTCGGAAATTCGGTGTGCGTTTCTTGCATTGAGTGGTTTTAGATGACCGTTTAGCGTGGAAAATGCACATTGCTAAACTAAACAATATCTTATGTTTATTTTTTCACTTAAAATATGTCATCCCAGGAAGCGTTTTACGGAAAATTTATTTTTCCATGGTCCATAGTAGGTTGGAGTATGGGATCTATTGTTGGGGAGGTACGTATATTACTAATCTTAGGACTTTGATTGTAATACAAAAGAGGTTCGAACGGCTTATATTAAGTAAAACAAGGGTGGTGCCATCTTTACCATTGTTTCGATGTATCTCTATATTGCCTCTTCGCTATCTGTTTATTTATAAAACCCTTAAAATAATTTATATTAGGAGTCAGGGTTCTTCACTTTTTTGCAACACAATTGATTATTTTTTAAGATGCAAAAGCAAAGCAAAGGTACCTAAAGCCAGATTAACAATTTACTTAAATTTCTTCTCTGTAACTGCACCTAGACTCTATAATAAACTTCCTGAAGAAATTAAAAAATGTATTAAACTAAGGAAATATTTGATTATCCTGAAGAACTGGCTATTGAGCAGGGCCGATATGGAGGGCTTGTTGGATGTGGTCATGTGATGATCTATGTTGTATGTGTGAGTGGCTGTGTGAGAGAGATGGAAGTACAGTAGTTTTGAGTCTGTGTGTGTAAGAGAGTATGGATGTGCACTGTGCGATTTAAATTTGGATAGAGTACAATGTTGAGTGTTTTTTTTTTATATGTGATTATTGTTAAACTTTTTATCGTATATAACTTTTACATAAGTGCTGTTCAACCTTTAGTTAGTGTTGATATGTTTGTTTAATTTCTTATTTGTTAATTTGTCTTTAAAAAATTCTCCCGCTATTTGTATGTTTTCCATAATACATTATTTATTTTTTATTGTAAATTTAACTGCTCCAGAACCCTTTTTTTCTTACTCTTTTTTTCTTTTTGCTATGAATAAATTATCATCTACTTGCAGCCTTATTTAAGTTTTATGTCATATTACAGGTAGTTATTTTATTTTATGTTATATGTTATGTTTAAGTTGTGTTCTTATTTTATTATTTTGTATGTATTTGTATATATTAGGGAATAAAATAAATATCTAAAAAAAAAATCAATCTAGTTCGGTAGGCCTTTAATAAAGATCTAAGATTAAAAAATAAACTGTATATAAGTTGTTAATTGAATGACATGTACCGCACCTGTTGCTTAGTAATCACAAAAACAGTTCTCTGTTCTTTTGTTTTATTATTTGTAGTCTTACGACCTCTCACATATATAAGGTTCATAGAATCCAAAACGTTTAACGATAAGTTAAAATCAAATTGTCAAGAGATTTGTGAGTATATTATAATTATATCTCTGAAAGAAATGGTTATGCGGGTAATCGCATACGAAGCGTTACTTAACACAATTAATGTTTTGGTTTTTAACCTCTTTACTTTATGCAAATTAGATTATTGGAGACGGTGTGAAATGCACGGTATAATTAAACCCAACGTCAGGAAAGACGCTCGAACAGTGTTGGAGGTTCCAACTAGTAAATTCAACAAGTTCGTTTAGGCACTTCACCAGTCTTATCCCGCAAACATTTAAGCCTACTTCAAAAAAGTGTTTACCACTTGGATTGTTTTAGCTTATTTAGTCGCAGAATTGTAAAATATATTTTATTCCTTATACGAACTCTTAAATTTTCATCACTTGTCTTAGATAGACCACTTTAAACTAAATCCGTGTTAAAATCACAAGACAATGTTATCAACAAGAGCATTGTAACAACTGGCCACTGTGACCAAAATTTCGAATTTAAATAACCCTTTAAATTCTTATAAGAAAATGTTTGCCATAAAAGTGCCACTTATGCGTACAACATGTTGTATAATTTACATATCCGTATGTTGCGTCAATCAGATTATACGTTTACTATCGGGCAGTTAAGAGTTCCTGAATGTTCGATATTTAGTTCACCGGAACAAGCATTCGAAATAATAACGTTGCGCATGCAAACTTTATTAAATTTACATATTTATATCTTATTCATTCATTCGAATCAGTATTTCTTTTTATCTAAATAAAAGTTCTTCATCTTTATGTGTGTAGATTGTGTTACAAAGTATATGAATGAAGTATTAAGGATGCATGTAAAAGTAGGTCTACTATTATACAAAATATTAGTACTAATATTAATAGTAATAATACAGTTATCAGATTAGAACTATTGTTATAACGAGTATATTAATTTATTCAAGAAACTTTAAAAGTATTTTTTGTTTTATTTTAATATAATTATGGTTATGTATACTTTTTAAATACAACAATTGATTATTTGAAATATAATGATACAGAATCAAGGAATATCGTAAAAATGGCGGAACAATATTTGTTTAATTAATGGATAGCTGCTAACTAGGTTTGAACCAACGCCGAAAGGTTCCCACTGTAGCAGCCTGGACTAAAGTCTTTTGCATCTCGGCCGTCCTAACCAGCTATCCTAACCTAACCTACTCTAACAATATTTTCAACATTTATTGTGTTTTACAATGTTTCTACATAACTACTTCTACTTAGGTAGATAAACTATTATTAGTTTGATCTTAGGTTTGAAACAAAGAATGAGCTAGTTTAAAGATATTAGATGACTTAAGCAAAGGCAGGTGTCACACTGGACGTAAAATACAACTCTTCAGGGGAAATCAGCAAGAATGGAAAACATAACGCGCAGAAAAGGGCGGAAAATTCAAAAAGACAATGAATTTTCAAACTTGAAAACTATAGCTGTATGTGCTAAAATCAACAGTTTTAATTAATCTGACTGAGTCTGTTCAGAATCAAATTTTTTTCGACAGTAAAGGAAAAATTTAATTTCAGCCTGACTCTGACATATAAATTTGAACTAATAACGTTTAGTTTGATAATTTTTAGTTAAAAATGAATTATTATTAAAAGTGAAGGACATTTTTATTTTAGCCACATTTAAGAATTTAAAATTTGAATTTGAACCAGAATTAAAAAAAAATTGAAAGTAGTCTTAGCTTAAACATGATGTACCGGTAAGTGGTAGTAAAAGCTCATGAATTGAGCTAAAAAATAATATTAACAAATTAAAGTTTATCCAGATATTTAAATTAAAGTCCTAATGTTTGGAGCAAAGTTTGAATATGGAAATGTCGACTTTGGTCATAGGAAAAAATTAAAGTTAAATAAAAAGAAAAAGAAATAAGAAATAAAAAATGATTTTTCTGTTATAAAAAAATAATAAACGTTTAACTAACAGAAACTATGAATTAATCCACAAAATATAATACACTAAGATTTTACTTCGAAAGATTTTAAATATAATATTTTAAAACCTACATTATATTATAAGGTTTTTTTAAAGTGTTAACAGCAGTTTTATTTACGCCATTTAGGCTATTGTTTAGATTTAAAGATAAATCAATATTTTACAAAATTAAAATATATTTTAGTTTTTATTTTATATTTGAAAATGTAAGCTTCTACGTACTTTGATCAATTAAATTTAAAATGCAAATATATTTTCAATGTAATCTTGATGGCGAAATCCATTATGATACTTTCACAGGCTTATCTTAGGATATTCTAGCTGTTTATTTATGTTTTTTTTTTTCGGTAAAGGTTTGATAAAATGAGTTACTGAATATTATAATATGAATTCCTTAAATATTAGACGGTAAAATAAGAAATATACTTGATCCTATGTATAAACATAATATCATATTATTTGAGTACTTGGTTTGATTTAATTTTTTTAATTTTTCTCCCATACTAATCCCAGATTGTGTTAATTTAAATTAATTTTACTTATTTTGTTATTCAAAGATATTAGAGAATATGAAACGTGAGTTTATTTTAAGCTTTTAAGCCTTCGTTAAATGTTAGTATAGAGATTGCATGTCACATTATCCAAAGATAAAAATATTAATTTATCATTTACTGTATAAAACATGGCACAAAACTGAATTACCTGTATATTAAACTTAAGTTCGGAAGTTCGGTTGTATTGTTTCTGAAGTTCGAAACACAAATTTCAAGTAACACAAATTGTCTCGGCTTATTTATCAGATCTTTTTATAAATTAGTAAATAATTTCTATCTGAAAGAGAGACAATAATAACTTAATTCCTTAATAAAAAAAAGTACATAAGCAAGAAACTTTACACAAATTATGATTTAAAAAATAACATATTGTCTACCCGAAAAAAATTAATTACGATAGCAAAAGAATCGTTTCAATAGATTTTGAGAAAAACTACAATCCATAAGAGTTTTATCAAGTGTTCATGCTTAGAGCTTAGAGTTGAAACAGTCGTAGGGTAATATATTTTACGCTAAAGCAATATATTTTCAAATAGAAAACTTAGTTTTACAATTGCGCCAACAGCCCGATAAAAAAAGGAAAATTTGCATAATATGAATAACTATATTTGATTAATAATCTAATTTGCTACACGCAGTGTTAATCTGTAGTTATCTAGTCAAATAAAATAATTGGTTTTGTGAATTTATTATGACTAATTATTAATTGTTGTCTTTAAAGATTTATTAAAAATTGTTTCTACATTTTTAGGACAGAATAAATTTATAGGATAATTTTCTACGTATAAAATACAAACGTTAAATTGATAATGTAGATTGTTAAATACACTATTTAAAATACACATTTTAAAATTTTATTTACAAATTAACAACAAACACTTACCAAAGGGAAAATATAAATGCGTATCCACAAAGTGAAGTAAGAGTAGGCCTAGACGCACTGGAACAGCAGAAGCACCACTTTCCGCGGGGAAGCACAGAACAGAACTGGAGCTGTCCTAGGATCATGCGCGCGCAGGGCCTCCGCATTGCGGGGGCGGGGGGACGTTGCTAGCTCCGGGAAAACTAACTTTTCTGTTTTTCACAAAATACGTTCCTCAATGAACTTAAGATATAGATGACAATCTAAGGTTTACGTCCCCGTGCAGAACAGCATCACAAAATGTGGGAGTGATCAATAAACTTACGGGAGTTGTTTGTTTTGACAATTGGGTTTCTCCCGGAGACCGTCGCTCTGAGTAAGGCCAGGAGACGGTGTGGTTAATATGACTTAACTCTTTATATATCGTAACTACGTTAAGTCTACCACGAAGTTTGAACAATGTAAGCAACGGCTAAACAATACATCATTTGAAAAGATAGATTCCCATGACCTCACACGATATACTTATTCTTCCAAGACGTAAATTTAATTTTAAAAGTTTAGTTGAATTTCAAATTACTGAAAATGTAGTGTATAATTTATATTAACTTTTATTGTTTACTTAAAATAAAGGAAATTTATTTTAAACGTCCTAAATACCTCCTCACTAGCCAAACAAAAAAACTTGTAATTTAAAACAATCTTTAAAACTTTGTTATAAGCTCTATTGGAAGGACAACCAAATCTAAATTTTGTATAAAAAAACTAATCTAAAATTGGCTCATCAGTTCGCACGCTATAATACAAAACGAGTTTCCAAACATTGTTTTAAAATTTTAGAAACTTAACCATACTGTGGAGCTAAATGCTAGTATATTTAAAGATACAATTTGTACTTGTAGAAGTGGCTGCTTGTGTAAAAACTAAGAAAATAACAATGCATAAAAACCATAAAGATTTTGTTTTAGCTTAAAGTATTATTATTCAGTTTAATAATAAGGTAAAATAACATTTCGATGGCGAAATATAATATTTCTTTAGGTCCTGTAATAGTAATAAAATGATTGCCTTTCCATTTGTTTGCTCAAATATATATTAATTTTTACATAATATGCTTGTTTGAATAGTAAATTGAACAATTTGATAATAATCAAATTTGATGTATTATCTATATAGTGCAGTAAAAATAAATTTTGACCTGGGCAAAATTGCAACACAAATGATTCTTTTTGCATTTTACTGTGAGAAGTGTGTATTTTAACACACTTAAATTCCCCATTAATCCCAGTCCAGGAAATCAGTAAAAATCCAAGATGGCGGCTAAATTATTAATTGTTCATTTAAAACTTTTATAACTTTGTTATTTATGATGTTATTTCAATGAAATTTGGCAGAAATGTTTAAAATATAAGGATAAAAGTATACAAAATAACCATTCATTTTCCTTTATTTTTTTCCAAAATGGTGGCCATTTAAAAACTTAGGTAATTCGTTTTGAAATATTTAAATGGCGACCATTTAATAAAAGTTGTGCACTCAAAATAGGTATTATTATGTACTAAAGCAAATCATTTACATTGTACTTTTGTACCTTCATAAGAATCTTTAAATATATTTTTATAATTTTATATATTTTACATTTCTTTAAACAGTACGATTTTTTTAACCGTGCCCTCGGCTCGGCTAGCGCGCGTTGGGCTAGTAGTGTAGCGGGGAGGGATTGTAAAGGCAGTTCCACAAACTTCGAATAAACAAAAATGATTGAATAATTATTCGAATAAAATTATTGAAATAAAAACTACTTGAATGAGTCATAGACTGCTTGCCTCTTGATAATATGATATGTATAGCTCATCAGATTTAGCAAGACCTTTACAATGCGCTGGCGGGAGGGAAGGATTTAGGCAAGTGGGGACGCCATCCGCTGAAGGGGAAGGGACACCTCGCTATTTACTATCACTCGTGCCGCGACAGCCTTGTGTTTTATTACTTCCAGACCGAAGTGTTACGTTCAGAGCTCGGTAATAGACTGAGTTTCTCTAACTCCCCACCACTCGAATTAATTCCGAGTCTACTGCGCATCTCGAGGTCACGGTCCATGCTAGAAATTCTCTACTATATAATATACAATATTTTATAACGTTTATAAAATGAGGACGAGCTCGGTCAACGGAAACACGGCTTGGCGGCACAGTCCGGCCAGGTGTAGTTTTAATTGAAACGCACACATTATACCGCTGTACCGAGCAAACCGTAAGTCAAACGAAAAAATGTTACAAATAAAATATTTTATTTAAAGGTAATTTTTACCTTTATCTAAAACTTTCTCGCGAACACTTTGTCTCTGATCAACAAATGAAAAACTTTCCAGCGGCGTGAAAATTTCATGCCATTATTAAAGTACATTGTTGTAATATTGATTTTTTAAATATGAAATAGGTTTTGTCATTTCTTTTCTTTTACATCATACGAATCGTATGGTTCTTATCTGAGTATCCGTGAAAATTTCATCATTTTACATCGCTGCGAAGTGTATTAAATGACAGTGTTATTGAAGCTCGGTTTTCGCTGTTTCATGCCGCTCGGCTCAGTTTTCGTGGAGAAAACTAGAGTAGACAGAGCGATTTCTAACGTTATCATTCAGGTTAGTACAATCGTGGCCGAGGGCACGGTTGAAAAAATCGTGCTGTACATATTGTTTATTTACAGGTATAGTTGCGGACCATGGAACTTGTATAATTTGCAAAAAAAGACACTTACGGAACAGAGTGCAGTGTTACAAGCAAAAGGTGCAAGTGCTATTAATATATGCAGTCAAACCAAAGGAAGTGATGTTGTAGCAGTTGAAGGGTGTAGAGTACATATTGACTGTCATAAAAGGTTCACTGAAAAGAGAAATTGCAATGCAGAGTCAGATGTTGCAAGTGCTTCAGGTGTTAAGAGGACCAGTCGCTTGACCACACAAACTTATGATCCTAAAATTCGCTTCCTCTTTTGTGGAACAATTGTACATTTCCAAGTGATAAAGGAGAAAGATCTGTTATCTTTGACAGTTTACTCGAAACATATGACAATCTATTGAAGGATTTAGAATCCAATGAATATCTGAAAGAAGTTTGTGATGTATTAGATTCTAAGAAGAGTGTGCTAAGATCTTCCTCAAGGACCAGCCTTCTTTGGCTTGAATATCAATCTAGAGTAGCTACCATTTGTAAACTCATCACTGCAGATCGTTTAGGATCATTTCCAATGCTACTTGAAGGTCTTATAGAAGCCCTGCCCATTTTTGCAGCATCTGGGCATACGAGTTACATGAAATCAGTTTACCTTCACTTACAGAACATGACTAACACTCATCCTGAAATCTATGCAGTTTTCAATACAGGTGGTCATGTGATACGATGTACTGATAAAATATGGGCGGGATTGCCAGCAGATTTGGCAATTGAGCAGTGTTTAATGAGGTCACTGAAGACAAATGGAGGTCTCACCAGAGAATAGTATGTCCGAAATACAAAAAATTATTTGGATGTTGTCAATGCCTGTGTATTCAGAATACAATAACTCAATGCAGAAGCTAACAAACGTTGTATACGAGTCTAGCGAACAGCATAAAGATTTGAAGCAATCACGAAAGAAACGAGACAAGGAAGATTCAGATAAGATACTTCAGCTACTGAGATCGATTTCACCTTATTCAGACGATCCAACTTTGCGAAAGGTTGTAACTGGTGTTACAGCAGCTGAACAAGTGAATGATGAAACATTTAAAACCATTGGTATAGACATTCTGAAGAAGATGAAGGGCCAGGAGGTGTTTTCTTGTAAAATGAAACGAAATGACAAGGCAAAAACAATTTCTTCTGCATCATTCATTAAGTTCAAGAAAGAGGAGGCCACTATTGACCCAGCTCTGTTATTTCAGAGATTGATTATGTCATCTTCGAGAGAAATTGAGCTTGAGGAAGTAATGAAATTTGAATTGTGCTCCTTTCCTCCTGCGTTATTTCAAAGTCCAACGGTATTTTTGAAAGCTGACAAGCCAAAGCTATCAAGGGCGTTGATTACGCATGTTACTGCAAATAATTCTCAGCCATTTGTAACAGCAGGAGTAGGTGATACGAGTTGTGTGCTCGATGAAGGGTCCTTACTGCATCGCTGCCATGGCGTAAAGACAGTACATTCAGGGATATAGCGAAATCTTATGCGTCGTTTGTGATAGCTAATTATGGGCAAGTAACTGCATTTTTTTATGGTTATACATCAGCATACACAATAAAAGACATGAACCCATGTTCGCCGAACAAATTCAATTTCCCCCTCTGTGAACTTCACACCAGATATGACATTCACAGGAAATAAGGAAATGTTTATCACTTGCAAATTATACAAGTCGTATCACCTTCCATGGTCCACAACTATACCTGTAAATAAACAATATGTAAAATACATAAAATTATAAAAATATATTTAACGATTCTTATGAAGGTAATACAAAAATACAATGTAAATGACATGATTTAGTACATAATAATACCTATTTTGAGTGCACAACTTTTTTTAAATGGCGGTCATTTAAATATTTCAAAACGAATTACGTAAATATTTAAATGGCCGCCATTTAAAAAAAAATGAAGTAAAGTCAGTGGTAATTTTTTTATACTTTTATCTTTGTATTTTAAACATTTTTGCCAAATTTCATTGAAATAACATCATAAATAACAAAGTTATCAATTTTTAAATGAAAAATACAAAATTCAACCGCCATTTTGGATTTTGACTGATTTCCTGGGCCAGGATAAATGGGGATTTTGAATATGTTAAAATAGACACTTTTTACAATAAAATTAAAAAAGAATCATTTGTTTTGCAATTTTGCCCAGGTCAAGTGAATTTTTACACCATTTTGACTGTATTAATACTAATACTATAAAGAGTTTGTTTTTATGTAAGAGGGTAATCTCTGGAATTACTAAACCGATTGAAAAAATTGTTTTATTAATAAAAAGCTACACTATCCCTGAGTAACATAAGCTATAATTCATTTTGAAAAACATTTTTATTTCAATATTTGTAAATTTAGTCGGGAAAAACTTAGGTTAATCCTAGACTGATGAACCAACACATGTATTTATATTTATTACCATAGCAACCAATTAAATAAAATAACAAATAAAACAGCTGTTTGCTCTAATATCTCCAATAACAGCTGAGAAGCAATTGTTTGTATTTCTAACTTTTAGGTAACGTTTTTATTAAAGTGTAGGACCTGAGCCTTGCTGGTTCTCTTAACCATTTTTTATAACTGCTGTTATAAAATATAGGAAATAATTTGATTTTAACATTATTTACCATCTTAGCTTTGGGGTTATTATTAATCCTGCACATTTATTATAAATAAAACATAGCCTAACATGATTATGTGTATAGAAGGTTCCAACTGTGTTGGCATGCGGAGCACGCAGGAGTTTCCCCTAGTTTACAATATAATGTTTGATTAGTGATATTTATTAACAGCCATATCTGTTTTTTAGGGCTTTTAATGGTACTAGACAAAAAATAAACAAAATTATATGACATTGTTATTATTATTTTGACTGTTATATTTTTATAACAGTCAACCGATTTTACCTAGACAATGCATATACTTTCCAATAAGAGATCATACTGTTGTCCCCTTAAAACTTTGAAATTTCAAGATACCAAAATCCTAGTGTTATTTTACCAGTTAAAATTTTACAGTTAATTCAAAAGCGCCTGTCAAATTCACTTTCATTTACAGACTTAGTGTTATATGTCTGTAGGTTGTCAGTACAAGTTGTAAATTTTGGGTCAGCATATAGCTGTGAGATAACAATTACCGGTATAAAATATATTTCAAACGTTGTTCTTCCTTTAATAGTAAACATTGAGAAGAAAACAATAAATTTATATGCTATTTTTTTAATGTTTATATCATTAGCTGCCTAGAATAAACGTACCTACACGATTATAAATTTCAGTTAGTTTTATTGATTTTTTTTTACTTTAATGCGTGTAGCATTATCATTGATTTTTATTTAATAATGGATTTAAATGAATGAAGTACATAATATTTAAACAAACATTTTTTTAAATATTTATTATACTGAGGCTTGGCTTAAAATCATACTCTATGTAATTTAACGCAGTCTGTAATCTTTCTCTTTTTCTGTTGTATATATGTTTATGTGTACATACTGTATACAGAGTGTTCATAAAGTTAATTTAACGCCCCTCATTATTTTTGTTACTGAAAATAAGTTAACGAAACTTTCTAAACAAGGTATATGGCCCAAATATCACCCCTACGAAACAATGAAAATAAAGTTACCTTTTCGTCATCTGAGGACGTTAAAACTATCCCAATCTATCCTTCCAACTTTCCTCTACAAGTTTGTAAACTAATTACAGACTTATCTAGTATTATTTTTTTATGTAATGTGTCATTTTTCAGTTTTGAAAAAATGATCCAAATATCGCCCACCACATAAAATATTGTTCCAAATATCGCCTACTTGGAAAAGGGTTCAATTTATTGACAAAACAAAGTGTTAAAGTCTTTTATTTTACACGTAAAGTAATAATAATTATATAGTAATAACAACTAAGTAAGCAGATAAGTAATAAGACGTAATAATTAACATAAAATTAACTGAAAAAGATCACTTCTGAACTGAAAAAAAATTCTTATAAACTTATTTTCACTAAAGATAAACAAAATTAAAACATATCTTTAAATGTCTCTTGTAGTAATAATAGTTAAGTCCATAATAGAAAGATCGTTTAACGTATTGCATGTTCATTTAGGTGCAAAAAGGACAAACATAATCTTTTTTCAACACTTTGTTTTTTCTTGGGTCACAAGCTTCATGTGACCATTTGAAACACCGTACACATTTTATCCACTGTTCGCCACGTTTATCATGAGAATAGTAGCCATTGCAAAAAGGGCACTCGGTGTCATCGCTATCGTAGCAACTGCTGTCATTTTCATCAGTTGAGACGTAGGTTGGCTCTTCTTCGTCTGAACTCTCTGAAGATTTATCTTCATCTCGTCGTCTTTTCTTAGCATTTTTCTTTGTTACTTTATCTTCCGTAAACATTTTCATGGATTTTGATGAATTATTTTTTGTGGTTTTTTAAGTTTCAAAGCTCTTGGGCTTACTTTATTTTTATTCAAGGAATCTACGACAAAATTTTTGAAGGGAGATCCACTAACAACAGCTGCTGAACCACTCCTTGCACTTTTCGTTTTTGCCTTTGGTTTTAGAACTGGTCTAATTTCTTTAGGTGATACTAACAGGAGATACAGTCATGCTTGTAGAAGAGTTTTGCGATGTTGATGGTTGAGGTTCTTCTATCAAACTAAGTTGACGGTTGAAGACTGTTGGACATAAGAGTGTTCCCCTCCTTCCTCATTTTTATGAGCCAAGAAGTCAACATCAGAAAGTATTTGGGGGTTGTAGGGCATAATTCCTGTTGACTTAAAGCCTTTTATGGCAACCTCCATGGTAGCTGCTTTGATGTAAGCTTTTCCTATAAGACCACCTACTTAAAACATTTTGACTGCACGAAAAGGGTGTGCAACTAAGCAGTTTTCTATTTCTTGTGAATAATACGTTTTGAATGGTTTCATAAAGGTTTTATCCAGAAGCTGCATGCGATCTGAAGAGTGTGGTGGTAAACAGACAAGTGACACTCCATTTTCACGTGCCATATCAATAACGTCAAGGTTCCTAGTGTGGGTTGTGTGTCCAGAAAATATGAGAACTACCGGGTCATCCTTTGTCGCTTTAACAAATTTGATGAAATGAGCAAACCATCTTGTGAAGATTTCAGCTTGTACCCAGCCTGAGATGTGACAATCGCCTATGGTTCCTGGGGGAGTGCCTTCTAGAGCTCCTGTTTAATACTTTTACGAGAAAATATGACAATAGGAGGCATAAAGATACCTGAAGCGGACATACAGGTCACCACGGTCACGAACCGCCCTCTTTCGGCCGAGGAAAGTTTATGTATCTCTCTTTTACCTTTCAGAGCTATAACCTTAAGACTTTTATGTTGAACGGTTGTTATACCGGTCTCATCAACATTGAAAAGTCTAGCTGCTGAGGATTTTATTTCTTCGAGTTCAGGTTTTAGTATAGTAAAAAAGTGGTTGACATTTTCTTTTGAAACACCTTGTATTCTAGCTAAGGATAACAGTTGAGGTTTTCTGAAGGTTAAGGCAGGATGTCTCCTAAAAAAAAGACGCTGAAATTTTCTGCTGGCACTTTGTTTAACAAAGGAAAATGGGTTGGAAATATTGTTCCTCATAGCAAGCTGGAATGCCTTAAAGTACGGCCATAATATGATTTTCCATTATCAAACCATACTCTATCAGCTCATCTTTAAGTTCTGGAGGCAAAATTGGTTTCCGTCCGAGTGGAATCAAACCTGGTAAGGTTTGAATTTGATCTAATGGTTTTTTAACATAGTCCTTTAAAGTTGACCTCGGTAAATTAAAGGCCTTAGATGCTTTCAAAATAACCATTTTTTTGTTCTTTACTGCTGTCACAGCTTCTTTCATCTTCACTTTGTCCCATGTCTTACTTTGTGACATCTGTAAGAAATGAAAATAAATGTAAAAATAAGGTTCCAAATATCGCACAGTGGGCGATATTGCCCACTCCCTATCATAACAATATGGCGGACGCTACAAACAAACCGGCTACTACTAACAAGGAAATAAGGGCATGGGAAAGAAAGCTTGTTTCTTACTCTATTTTACTATATGAGCCAGATTGTGATACAGCTCAAGACTCATAAGCTATGGTACTGAAAGAGACAGATGTTTGATAACTCACCAGGCTGCAAAATCTTCAAAAGATCACACAAAATAAATAGTATGAACCAACTTAATAAAATCGACACAGTGGACTGCCGCGACAAAGTGCTAAGTAGTGCATATGTTATCCGCGCCACAGCAGCACTATACAAGCCAAGATGTCACTGGGCGATATTAGGAACTTGGGCGGTATTTGGGCCATATACTTTATCTTTTGTTGCATAACAGGACAAATTGTTTGACATATCTGCCCATCTATGATTCTGGGGGGCTTAGGGGACCAAGGGGGTTTAGAAATTTCAATTATAAAGATACACCATATTGGGGGGGGTCATGTAATACACCATTGAAAATCTTATTAAAAGAGAAACACAATGGCGCAAACTAGAATATCTAATATCTTATGGCGCAACCTAATATCTTGCTTCGTTTCAAAATAATAGGCAATCAAAGTTCTGGAAAATAACATACAACCTACTTACTCATAATATTAACAAATTAATTACCTGCTTTGATGCTATGATAGGAATATAATTTTTCAGAACTTTGTCCATTACTTTAAAGCAAGATGATAAGCTCTAGTTTGCGCCATTCTATTTTTCTTTTAATAAGCTTTTCAATGGTGTATTACATGACCTGACTTTATATTTGAAAATGTTAACCACCCTACCCCCTTCAATCCCACCAAAATCAAACAGGTTCAGATATGTCAAAATTGTCCTGTTAAGCAACACAAGATATATACAAAGTTTTGTTAAGTTATTTTCAATAACAAAAATAATAAAGAGGGTTAAATGGACTTTGGAACACTCTGTATATTGTTCATTTTTAATTTGATTTCTAAATTCCTAGGTTATGTATACTCTAACGATTATTATAGAAATATAAAGTTAAAAACAAACATTACTATACAAATTTAAACTTTATTTAAATTAAATTAATTTGCTCGTTCAACAGAAAATAGTGTATGTATATATTTATAGCTATAGTGATAAAAGAAATTTTGAAACACATGAGCTGAATTTGTTTTGCTTCTGTAAATATTTTGTACCTGAATTTTAATAAATACAACCCGTTTTTTATTTAACAAAGCTACATTTTAATGTGTTTAATTTCTTAAAATACACCGATCAAAATTGTGTTAAAACGCTAATTTACTAGTTTTTTAAACACATATATAAAGTTAAGAATGATTTTTAGAGCTTGAATATTTAATATTGATGAGTGAAAAAATAAATAAATGAAAAGACAAAAATCTCCGATCGAATTCGTTGTAATGTTTAAATCATAAGCTACTGTAGTCAAAAATCCATATAAATTTGTCGCGCCTTGGATAATATTAGTCCTCGTAAAATTTAGGTGAAAAGACCCAAACAAAGTTGAATAATATTGTTTTAATATTTGTATTTTGCCTTAAAGTCCAACCATAAATTTTGTGGAAGCAAGTTAGGATTGGAGATGTTAAACATAATAAAACACAAACCGTCAAAACATTTCTAAACGTTTCATGCTGGAACATTGGGAGGGGAAATCAATAACTAATCAACTAAATTGTATAGATTCAATATTTCATGATTTGTTTTAGGGCGCATCTATCATTTGATTCCCATAGGTTCCCGATTTGATTTCTGCGGTGAAAACTAAAACGTTTTAATTTTATGCAGGAAATTGTAACAAAAATTATATTACTTTGGTAAGTTAAATAAATATGGTGAGTAATTGTCTGCGTTCAAAAAATATTAGTATGTAAGTCTCTCTGTCGTTGTAAAGGGGAAATGTAGGATGTTTCTTTCAATTTAGTTCAAAACATACTATTCGGTTGAGTTAACAAAACAATTTAACAAATTTTTGGTCGCAACTTGAATTACTTGAAATTACAATCACGATCTAAAAAAAAAACATTGTTGATAGAATTTTTGAAGAACGGCTCCTGGGCGCCAATTATACGTGTATATACGTGCCATTTATACAATGTTAAATGATTAGTAAAACCTAGAAAATATCATTAACACCGAGCAGTGCTTACCTGTTATTTATTTGTGTCTTATTGTACAACTGGAATATTTCCAATCAGTAGTTAGAAAGCCACAGAGCTTGTTAATTTCAAATATAGATATTTTAAATTAAATTTATTTATAGTAATTGATTAACCTGAATAGTTTAAAACATGATTTAATGTTAATAACAGATTGGTTACTATATGTGTAAGAGGTGGACTCAAACGGTGCATAATTCCAGCACAGATTGTAAATCACTTATAATAATGTGTTGCTAAACCGTTGACGGAAGTTAATTTTATTTGCATTCTCTATTCTTCGAATTAGTTGGATAATTTATCGCTTTCATTCATTTCGTGGTATAGCATAAGTAAAACTATCATAACACTTAATTTGTTTATTTATTCCGAAATTCAGTGCAACGTTGAAATCTTTCATGGAAGAAATTTTTCAATTATATCAACAAAATTGCTTGTCTTGTATTATATTCAACAAATTTATTAAAATTGCATTGGATGTATAATTTTGTTTACAAACCGCAAACGTATTAAATACTCTTTTAAACTAATTTAGTAAACTTGAAAATACCATTGTATTTTATAACCTGACGTTAAGTTTAATTTCGTATCCATGCGCCTAATCATTAAAACGCCACGTTGTACTTTTATAACACCCCAAACAGCACCATATGCAATACCTTCTTTTCAACTGACATCCCCAGAAATTTCCAAAAACAGGTGGAGCTACTGAAATGTATTTTCAGGTGCTGACCTCATTTGAGCTTCGAAAATGAAGAAAACATTATCTTTTATAGTTTACCGAATAAATAAAGCTAACTTTGTAAATTTTTTCGCCATGTTAATTATGAATCTACCATTAGTTTTACTAAAAACCTACGAAAGCACTAAAAATTCTAAACTTACTTGTAAATTATTATGGTCTGAATGGATAAGTGAGAGTCCTTCGTTCTAGAAGAAGTGTAAATATAAGACCCGTTTAGTGGTGAAATACGAACAATTTCTCTTCAGTACACAACCATTAATTCTTTCTATTTGTTCAAGATATTGCACTCATTTATAACAATAGAATTTACGGTTCTTAAGTTAGAGCTTGCAAAACTTAAATCCGGTGAACATTTTTTATAAGGTAAGATACATTTCCAAATACTTAGAAATTGTATAAGCCAATATTGTACTGGAATATTTTACTATTACTGTTGAAAACCTTTTCAGAAAGAATATGCGCAATCCGCCTTATCTGTTTAAGAATTTGGAATTGTAATAGGATAATATTGCGTTGAAAATTTAGCCAAATTAATAGCAACACTTTGATAAATTTATAATTTAACTTCATGTGAAAATAAACATTATTAGTCTTTTTCAACCTTTAAAACATTCAACAACTTATACTCAAATATGTTTATAAAAGAACTAGGGGCTCCGCCCCTGGACGCTTCGCTCGCAGTTGGAAAATTCGCTAAAGAATCCCGTTAATCTTTGGCTCGTTTGTACATAGGTGACTGATCATAAATCAGCTGTTTTATTTGGCAGCTGACTCAAACTCATTAAACATTATCTCTATAAAATTAACATGGGAAATTTGAAGGATTGTGTGCCGGAGCTCTTTCTCGGGTGAATAGCGGCTAAACGGACGATTGCATCTTAAATCTGATGGAAAATTGTTAGTTTGAAATTAAATTTTCTACCACTTTTGTATTTAAGATTTTTTGCTATCTCTTACCGTTTTCTTACAAAACGGGATCCAAGTGGGAAAAATTAAAAAATTAAAAAAATATTTCCCACCCAAAAGGTGCTTTTAAAATTTAACTTTTTAGCAATTTTTCAGAAAGTTGCTCGACGAGAGCTTTAATTCAAGTTAAGGTTGAGGGGGGTCCGATTACGGGAAGTGCCTCATAATTAATGTCAGTTCATCAGTGTTACAGTCTAACTTTAAAGACGTTGGGTGGAGCCTCCCTTCTAGGATAAATAGTGGCTAAATGGATGATTGGTCTTAAATCTGACGAAAATTTCTTGTTTGAAATTTAATTTTCTACAACTTTTGTATTTAAAATTGTTTGCTATCTCTTACCGCTTTCTTACTAAACACGCTCAAAGTGAAAAAATTAAAAACATTTTAAAAATCGAAAAAATCTTTCCCGTCCAAAAGGTCTTCCAAAATTAAAAAATGTTAAATTCTGGCAATTTTTCCAGAGGTTTCTCGTTGAGAGCTTCAATTCAAGTAAAAGGTTAAGGGGGGTCCGATTAAGGGAAGTGCCTCATAATTAATGTCAGTGAATCAGTGTTACCGTCTAGCTCTATATAAGTAGATGCTCGTTTGAGTGAAACGTCCATACAGCCACCAGTTGTTAAAACCTTCAATTTTAGTTAGATAGATGGGTTTAATTGTTATTTAATGTTGGAAGGCTAGTAAGACAACTTTATCAAATCTAGAATTGTTATTTTCCTAATTAGGATACAAAATTATAATTTTTTAAGTCTAATTTCAGTCCCTCAAACTTTTTCTTTCTTACGAGTTTAGCCCCTACAACAAAGTGTAATAGTAATTATCGCTTTCATTTGGTGTACTCTTTATAGTAAGGATCTTTACGTACTCCTCTATTTCAGATGTAGCTCTCTTAGGTTAAATTTTCTGTTGGGAAATTAAGTCTATCGTAAGTCATTTACATTATCGAATTCATTATAATACTGATTCAAATAGAGATTGTTGATACATACATGTATTATACCCACTTCCATCTCTATAATTGACAATAATCTTATAAGTCTACTCGTCTTGAATCAGTGTCAATAATAAACAGGGGATGTCCTTCTCTAAATGACATTACATCATACCAACTTCATAATAATAAATAATACTAAGATTTACTATAGTCATTAGTGAAACTTCTATAAAATATCTGTTAATTACTTCTTAGATCAATATCACTTCTTAGAACTCATAAACTACTTCAGGAATTAGGATGCTATGTCTTTACTACTAAATAAGTAAAGCAATTTGCTTACCACTTAAAGAATAATTATAAAATTGAGCTTGTAATGAAACGACTTGAGTTGAGCAGAGATCTGAGGTAAGCCACGGCTAACTAGATTACTTGAGTGCCGAGCTAGGGATCTCTACTAACACGTGATACATCCAATTTAATTTGGTCTCGCTCTGATTCTATACCTCATGCTGTATTCCACTACCCAGTTGCTTAAATAACACCCTCGCAACCCTTGCAGTATACATACAATATATGTAAAGGAATTCAAAAAATAAAATGTATTAAACACATTATCATCAAAATAAATTTTACAAAGAACAAGATATCTTAATAAAACTGTTAAATAAATAATATAACCACGGATCGTAAGTCTGAAACCGTAATCATGGTTACTGCTTACATCTGATTACTAGCAGTTAACAATAATGTCAGCTAAACTTTAGTAATTAATAAGCGAACTATGTGTTCCCCCATCAAACAAAAATGTTTTCATTGATGTAAAGCCACTTCCACATTGGACGCGCCACGCTGAGCAGAACATGCGCTCGTCGGACGGAACACTTGGTGAGAACGACTAACCGCGCAACATCGTGCATTCGCAAACATCCCCGAACATGATTCGGCCGATGTCAGTATTTTGGTGGACATCAAAAGGAATGGCCCACCAATGTATGTGGACGCGTAGTTGATCTTGCTCGCCTTTTGCAACGAACGGTCACTTTTTAATCTGTCATTTATAAGTTTGCAGTAATTTAAAGTTTACAGTGGGTTTTGAGTGGAACCATGAAAACATTGAGACGCTTGTTAATGGATATCGGTTGAAAACAGAACTGTGGGACCCAAAAGATAGTAATTATCACATAAACAACAGAAAAACTGACGCCTGGAGTGAACTCGCGAGTGAAGTAGGATGTGATGTGTCTGAAGCAAAAACCAAAATGACTTCCCTGCTGCCATCGTTCCAAAGAGAGAAAGCAAGGGAAAAAAAGTCAAAAAATTCCACAGGTTCAGGCGTGTACGACATGCGACCAAACTGACCACCAAGCCGGAGTTCATTCAGCATGTGTTCCCCTCCGTACAACTCCCTAATTCTCAGTATAGGCGTAACCCAATGACGGCGTGGTTTTCTCTTTCTTCTTAGATGATTGTAAATTACAACGAAAGCCGAAGCTACTTTTGCCGATTCAATTTCGCAGCCCGCGCAACATGGATCACACTGTGCAACTACGAACATGGTACTTTGTTTTGCTCCGTTTCGAGCAGTTTTGCTTGGCGCAGCGCGGCGCAGCCCTGCGCGTCCGATATGGAAGTACCTTAAATGTATAACCACCAGATGTTAGGCTAGGCACATATTGGGACGCGTTTGACACTTGTCACGCGACGAGCTAGCACAGTGCGACTTTTTGTAACATTAGCGCATATTGGTAGGGCGACGTTCCGTTAGGGCGACTCGCGTGGCACGACTGAAATGTGGCACAGTGACAGTAACACAGTTTCTCGCGCCACGCGTCTTACGAGTTCAGTTTTCTACTGTCGATCAAACGTTTTGGTGTCTGGTTGTGCATTTTTCATTAAAACATTTTTTCAGATGTTGGGCCCAGGAAAAGCTGATAGAAGAGGCCGAATTCGTTTAAAAATGTTTGAAAATAAAATTGAATTTATTAGAATAATAAAGTTAAATTTTCAATAAACATTTAAAAAGAAGTAATTATTAATAAAATAATGATCGTAAAATAATGTTTAATAAATATGTATGTCCACTGAATTGTTTAATAAATATTTGTTGTTAATTAATTAAAACTGTGTTTTACATGTTCTCTGCATTTTAATATGAAATCATTTTTAATAAAATATTTGGCATTTGACATTAACCACGTAAACTTTTTTTTAAATATGTCTTCATAAAGTCATAAACTAACAACTGAAAATGTTTAAGGTATTTACATAGAAAGAACATAATATGTCTCATCCCGTGCACTTCTGTGAGTTTCGGTTCACCCGGAAGTAGTTAGTAAAAACAGCAAGTAATTCTGGTATTTCTGAAGTCATTTTAAATTAGGTTAGATCTAATAAACATAGTTTTATCCGTGAATCATTCACTAAACATTCTAAAATATAAAATAGCCTACACGTGTCTACTGGGAGAGAGTTGGGATTAACTGCGTTGTAATATGCGTTCCCCAACGCGACGCTTGTGGCGCGATCGTGTCATGCAGCAAGCTTCATGTCAGCTCACACGCGTCAATCGCGTCCCAATACGGGCCTAGCCTTAATGATATGTGCGTAGTGTGTACCAACGTCATCAACGTGATAGACACAGACAAAGTATAATCACCCCTTTAAAGTATAAGCCCGCCCTCGTGCTATCGACCTTACACGTTAACCAACAAGTATTTTCACACTTTTTAAATATATTCAATTATAATAACTTACAATATTTTTGTAAATATTAAACCTTGATGTTTAATGTTGCAGTCTTTCTTTCCCTTTTAAAGATGATAAATTAGTTTAAACTTAAATCTTGCATGTTATTTTGAGTATGATACTTCATAGCAATGGCATGTTTAATTACAATGCTACCAACAGATAGTTAGGTTAAGTAAAGAATGTCCTATACTTAAATTAATTTACTTTTATTTCAATTTAGAGTAAATTAATGTTTAATTACTACCAGGTATAAGACCGTTTGGTGGGATTGCTTACGGGTGGAGAGCGGGTCATCTTAGAGCCGACAAGTTGCGACTTCGTTTTTTAATTTCTTACACTGCCCCTACCGGAGTAAATTTCTTAGTGTATAACTAAAATAGAAACTATTTGTATATTACATACTAACTGACCCGGCAAACGTTGTTTTGCCATATTAATTATTTCTAGGGAATATTTTGGTAGTTAAATAAAAAATAACTACCTTATTGTAAGTATGTGATAGGGTCTATGACTGAAAGAGGTGGAACGCTGTGGTCGATAACGGCTTGTAAAAATAACAAAACACCTACCATTCATTTTCTTAATTCAATGTACTTCATTAACTTGACTTACATATTTAAAATTGATCTCTTAAAGGTTAAATGTAAATTTTAAAAAGTTATACGCGTTTTTCATCTTAAATTATGACAATTTAAAAAAATCAATATCAATTTCGAAGAGCAATCGAGTGTACGATGTTTTTTGTCAGTCCGTCTTTAGCCAAACAAACTGGATGGTTTGCCCACGCGAGAACATGCCACGCATAATTGTCCGTGTGAAAAACATGGTGTGCCCAAATCTAAGCCACAGACATAGTTTGGATTTGCAACTTATGGCTTGTCATTGCGAATGAAAATCTATTTGGAAATTGAACTCGTTTGAATTTAATTGGCACTTCTGTGGGAATCATTGAGATTCATGGCAGCAATACATTTTCACCTCGGAACTTGCCATTCAAAATGCTGGCTTCGTCAATGTTTTTCATCAATGTTTTAATGACTAATCGCGTGCCATTGCACAGCCATGGTGGGTTCAAATTTAGAAGTAAAATAACCGGAGCTAAAACTTTCAGTTGTAGATGGTGCGGTGACATGGCTGGCAAATCCAATGAGTTCAAAAACTCTGTTGGATAATTTACAGCTTCGTTGGCATCGCAAACTGTATCGATCGATTTGTATGACATTAACTCGCTTGGCAACAACAGTTGTATCTTGAAATTTAAAGCATTGATGTCTACATTTGTTGCAGCTAAAATGACTCTTTCTGCCAGGCACTCATGATTCATGTATTGTGTGTGTTCATCGGGAAATATGCGGACGATGAGAGTTTTTTTGCGAATTAATGATTGTGCAGAAATCGGTCGGCAACTTTATGCATCCAGTATTTTCATGGACAGCAACTTTTCCATCGCCGATATCTAACAATTGTTTTGAGAATGTGTCAGCGGTTGGATCTTGAAGCATTTGAACGCGCATGTTTACTTTCAGCTGTATTTTTTCTATATTAAACCACAGTGGCGATGATTTCAAGCAAGCATTGACCTCATCAACGTGGAACGTGGAATGACGGGAAGTGTTTGTCTGAAATCACCTGAAAGGAGTAACAGAGTGCCGCTGAATAGTTTGTCGTTATTTTTATATCTTTCAGTGTCCTGTTCAACGCCTCAAGCGAATGTTTGTGTGCCATAGTGCGTTCATCCCAGGTGATATTTTTGCATTGTGTTAGCACTGTGGCCATGGACGATTATTTTTTAATGTAGCACACTGCGTCTGGGTTATTTTTAATACTCAGTGACTGCGTAAATGCTGAATGTGCTGTTCTGCAACCATCCAATAAAGTTGATGCAATGAAAGATGAGGCAACAGCCAATGCGATGCCATTATTTGATCGTATTTCCGCGAGAATTATCGAAATGAGACATGTTTAGACAGTTTCACCTGGTGCATCCAAAAAAAGAATTCACCTTGTTCTGCCAAAACTGCCAGCATAACGCGGTCGTAAATGATTCTTTATTCATCAGTCAGTAGTGTGACATTGCGAGTAACAATCGCTGCCATTTCTACAGTATTGTACTTTAGTTCACGATTAATTTCAGTGTTCATTAAATCAGATGCACTTCGATTTGGCGAACTCATACCGAAATGACTGATTGGTAAATTGGCAATGACAAAGCAAAGATCCTTGATAGCAATCAAAGCTTCATTGTACATAGCGTCGCTGAATGTTATCGTTAGATCGTTGCACCGAGTACGAAATCGATACAATATATCATCAGTCATTGAATCTTTGTGCTTATCCCACAACGTGTCTGCTCGGACCGGGAAACATGTAGTCAACACTATAGCGAATAGTAGACGAATTTGTGTCAGCAAGCATATTGTCCCACTGGTTGACGTCTTCTAGCAAGCCGAGTTCAAGGCATGCATTTTTATACGTTGTATAATGTTGTCCATTCATTTTGCGTATATCTTGAAATGACAGTGGGCCAATTTATCGTACGACAATGATCAATCAATTGCCATCTTGCAACTGAGCATCTGTGGATCAAAGTAAAAATACTAATATCGCTATTAAAAAATAATGGTTGGTTGTAGAATTATGAAAATTTAGGGTTATAAGTATTTTTTATGCCAAATCATAACAAAATTTTAAAAATTGTCCGAAAAATAAAAATAAAATATTTTGAAGAGGGCCGCCCTTTTTACGTGGGGGTATAAAAAATAGCCTATAACCTACCAAATATACACAAAAAATTTCATAAAAATTGGTGAAGGCTTTTCTGAGGAGTTCGATAACAAACACTGTGACACGAGATTTTTATATATATATATAGATTATTTAGGTTAGCTTCCTGTATTGTATAAAATGTATTAATATGTATACAAAGTTAGTTAAATAATTTGTTCCTTCAGACAAGGGTTTGGAAGAATAAACAGTCATTGTAAGATCAATGACAAAATATGATTTCTGTTCAGCCATCCATGCGCGTTTAATTCGTATTCTTTGCTTTTAATCGAAAGAAGAAAATTTGTTTAAAAAAATCGTTATACAATTTATAATAATAATATAAGAAAGCCTAATTGTATTAGCTCATAATCTTGTAACTTCATTCAAATTCAAAAATAATTGTACAGAAGAAAACCTGAATACATCGTTCAAGATGATCGTTTACGTACGTAAATTTAAACGAAAATGGGTTTCTAATGTGCCAACCTGTATAAAAAAAGTCTGATATGATGTACAAACCAGTAAGCTGTATTTAAAAACTAAAAAAAAACACTTTTGTTACAATGAAATAAAACTAAGAATATTGCAAACAAATGGACTCATTGATTATCTGGCCTCGTTTCATTTTATTCGCAAAACATATTTACTGCAATGAAATAAAATTAAGGTTACTAAACATTTGTGACAGACATTTTCAAATTAAACTTAAAAGTGCTTCATTGTTACTAACATGGTATATAGCTTCTTGAAACGAGCCCAGGTCGTTAATTAAATAAAAAGACGGAGACAAAATTGAAAATTGTCTGAAAAAATCTAGTTTAAGTTGAATGAAAATAACATTAGCACAATCATATTCTCGAAATTTAATGTATTTAAGCTCTCGTTTTAGTTTTTAACTCAAAACAACTGATAACACACTTGAGTATGGTACCTTAATTGTTTAAATTTAACAAGATGAATCGTTACAATTTTGTTTGATATACATGTAAAGAGCATCCTTAACATCCTAAATACGAATGGCTAAAACGTCTTCTCAATACGTTAATTATCTCGGAAGATTGTGTAACTATGATAAAACAAATCCAAAAACGTAAGAAAGTTGTATTTATTTTGTATAAATAGTGTACGCTCAAAAACATTTAATAAAACAATTATCATTAAATAATAAATCATGGTTCTGAAATATGTCCAGCCGTAGGCTCTCTAAGAAACTCTCACAATGCTTATTTAGGCTCGATGTCGGCTTCCCTAACCCATAATAAGGTGCAAAATGTATGGTTATTCCCGGTCATATATTTTGTGTTACGCAGCTGTAGTTAGACTCAAGACAATTTCCTGTAGACCGATACAATGCTTCTGCTATCTTCTTTGTCTGTGTTACACACTTGCCTTGTCCAAACTCACGGCTTGGATCCTGGAGTTAAGAAATGTATCCTGGAGGTAGTTTAATCAGTATCACAAACAGGACGTTTCGTAGTAGCCTAATCACGTTTTCTTTAAATTTAGGAACTAATCGAGAATCATAAGGACAAACTGAAAAACAATGTATTACTCATGTGAAGTAAAATTGATCCATAATTTTCATTACTTTTCCTTTAAATTTGTATTTATTGATGTTATGTTAAAAAATATATTAGGTATGCATTTTAGTGTTTTAATATACCAACTTTCCATTTAAAATGTACTAGGGGAGAACTCTGATTGTTGCAAACACCAATATCATCTTTATTCAATATTATTCTAACAACTTGTGTGTAAAGGAGTTAATAAAGGCAAAGGATCAATTAAATTGTAACCTCGAAGATAAGATGTTTAATAAAATAAAATTGTAAAATTATCATCGCTTCTATTATTATCTAACAGTGTCTATAATAAGACTAAAATAATCTGTATGATACCTATCATTAGACAAAATCAAACCTATAATTTGTAGATCAAATTGAAAAAGTTATGAAATCAAAAGTTAATAGAAATGCCACTGAGAGACTGCCCTACTTGCCAGTTTATTTAGATGTGTTAGAGTAAACTAGGTAAACAGGACTAAATTTTGTCTACACTTCATTCTGTTTTCCCCAAATATGAATTTAAACCCTTTAAATTTGTTTAATTGATATTTGTATGATACATAAATATACATTTTGTGATGCCACGTAGTATTATTAGATTGTACTTATTAGTTGTTTTGCTTACTATCTTCATCTTAAAACTATATTTTTTTAAACATCATAATTAGTTAGGTTAACAAACAAATTATAAAATATTTTGTAACATTACCTATTAATAATATCAGTCCTTGATTAACATGTGTTTTGTTTCCATGCAGTCACTATCGTAATTTTTTAAAGAAGAATATCTTAAATAAGGGTTTCACACTTTATTTCAAAAAAGGCTGTACATGTTTCTCTTTCGTTGTGTAATTTTAAAAATACTCTATTTGCAGTATAACTGGTGTTTTATATAAACAGATAACTCGTCTGTATAATTTTAGCAGCAATAAGGGTAAGGGTTTGTGAGATATTTTGGTGCGTTTCGATTGGCATATGTTTCCTCGCATTTAAAAATCATTGGTACAGGCCATCTCATGCTATTCTGGTAAAATTCTGCGAGAGTGGAACATATATATGGTTTATATATATATATATATATATATATGTATATATAGTATTCGGAGCATAGTTATTCTCAAAAACCCACAAACTGATTTTGACAAAATTTTAAAAAAAATTTTTAGTTACATTTATCTGAACAAAATAGACTTTTTAGACATCTGCCCTCTTTAATTTTTAAAAAGCTCTTTTGGTCTAGGAGGGAAGTTCGGGCCATTGGAGAAAATGTGGGCAATCTACGAAGCTTTCTACATTTTAGAGAAAATAATCCGACACGTTTTTTGAAGATTCGAGTATCTGATCAGACACATAATTACATCATAATTAATATAATCAGACATAATTCTGATTACAATAAACTTTGACTATCATCATTCAAATTTTAGGTTTGTCCGTGTACCTAGTTGAATTTATTTTATATAGAGTATTTTTGAAAATAAACACTTAAACTACATTGTAAAATAGGCGACTGATATGACAATAGGTTATAGCGGATGCACAATTGAGTAATTATTAAATATACAGGGTGAATCAGACCACCCATGCGCAATGTATAGTGATGGAACCAAATGAGCTTCAGACTTCGTTTTAACTTAACCCCCCTTCCTATTTCTACCCTAGAGAATTCAGTAAAAATATTTTCAAATCTCAAAACGGCCCCGAAAGTGTTTTTTTTTTATTTTGGGGGGGGTCGTTTTTGGAAAATTTTCAAATGTAAAGGTAGGTCAAGCGATACCTCATTCATTGATCATTTTGGAAAAAAAGTTTTAACTTACCTTACTGCGTACGTACAGGGTGTTCCAAAACTTCAAAAAAAAGTAGTGTTTTTAGTTAGCTTTATTGTTACCACATAACATAGCCTACATAAACCAAATTTTTATCCTAGATTCACGAGAATGTGAATGTGAATCCCTTACAAAAAATGTGCTTAAGTTGCCCCTTATTAAACAAATTTCAAGTTTTAAAAATACATACAATTTTGGGAAAAAACAGATTAAAACTCAAAAACTCCAAATAGTAACGTTAGTCATGAAGCACATCATTGACAAGGTCTTACTCAATGACATTTGCCATTTTCGGGTGGGGTGGTAGGGGTATGTTGACACCAGTACACTTAATTGTCAAAATATACTTTTTTATAAAATAATTTATTTTAATTTTTGAATGGAACAGTAAAGTTATAAAAATAATGAAGGTGTTTTTGCTATGAAAGGGAAGAACAGCCATTGTCCCCTTCAAAAGACAATTGCAGTTAAAACATAATTATAAAAGCTAAAACAGTATGTCAATCACTTGCACTCCAACAATAACCTCCTATTTATCTAGTTTCGGAAGGTTTACAGATGCTCAAACTTAAGCTCCACCAAACCACCCAAAAATGGTAAATGTCATGATAAAGAGTGTTGGAAAATAAATTTCCCAGGCGCCATTTTGAAACGGTTAGAGATAAAGTAAAACTTCAAGTACCAAAAATGTTTGTTTTTGAAAGACATTTTCAATGTGTGCTTCATGACTAACGTTACTATTTGGAGTTTTTTAGTTTTAATCTGTGTGGTAACAATAAAACTAACTGTAAAACAATACTTTTTTGACGTTTTAGAACACCCTGTACATACATGCATACCCTGTAAGATAAGTTACAATTTTTTCCCAAAATAATCATTGAACAGAGACCTTTAAAATGAGGTATCATTCGACCTACCTTTACATTTGAAAATTTTCAAAAAGCGACCCCCACCCCCCAAAAAAGAACTTTTGGGGCATTTTTGATATTTGAAAATATTTTGACTGAATTCTCTAGGGTCGAAATAGAGGGTTTAAGTTAAAACGAAGTCTTTAGCTCATTTGGTTCCGTCGCTATACATTGTGCTCGGGTGGGCTGATTCACCCTGTATGCGCATCTGCATCTATAGCTTTGCTATAAAGTCTTATACAAGATCACAGATAAAAGAATTACTACAGATGTCTAACTGTATTAGATAAGTGGTTGCGGGCGAGAGGTTAGGGGGGAAAGAGGGGATTGTTCACAATTTACTCACTAGATTGCTCGCCTAGTAGCGCTATGCTAGATCACTCCCTTCGGCTAGGTGACAATGTCGAGTCTATCCCCTCTCTTACTTCCACTGCACTTAAACTAAACATTTCACCGTGCGTATTTCATCGCAGGACGCAGTTACGACCAAAAGTGTAAAACCAATGGGGTTTCCAACTTCGTTCCCATAAGACGGCACACTAAATGTATCGTTTTGAATGACAAAAGTCTACAATAAGCAATAATTGCTACAAATAAGCAAATGTTGTTAGAGCCGTTTTTAAATGATTTTGTTTGGAGTTTATTGGTCAACGGATGCGTATTGTAATTGTGATTAAAATGAGACCTTGCAAACAATTTTATGATAAAAAATAACCGAAATAAATGGTTTGAAATTGCTCGTATGGGATAAAAATCAAAGATGGCCGCCACTACAGCATACCTTTAAAGTTAGTTGAAAAAATCAAGTCGAAAATGGAAGATTTAGCTACAAACTGGACTTTAGTCTGTAAAAAAAGTATTACTTTATTCTAGAATAGCTTACTGATAAAAATTCATGGTTTTGTTATTTTTGCATTTTTATCCTAGAAATGTAGATGTATTATTTATTTGATCTTATTAGAAACATTATTCTAGTCTAAAAAAATTATTAATTTGAAACGAAATTGGCAAAGCAAGGCCTAAACGTTTTAAAATGTTAAAATATTTCATTCGAGTTGTTGGTTGTGTTACTCATAATTTTGTGAAGTGAAATATAACATACAGTACCATTTTAAAATTCTAGTCTGGCTAATTTCGTTCAAATTCTGGGGAATAAGCTAATTGAATGAGTCAAGCTGAATTTATCAACTTTTTTTATTTATCGAAAACATTATATTTAATACAAAAAGTTGTACTAAAATTAATAATATATCTAATGCCTTAAAGTATAAAGACTAAAGTACTTTAATACACAAATTACACGTTGAAACGTTAACAGAAAAACTAAAAAGATTATTCACATTTTACGGCTATAAAAACTGTGTAAGGATGGAAGAATTATTTGAAAATAATAATAATACATTTTATTAGCTTCATTAAGCAATTTTTTTCATCTCCGACAATTTTTGCGTTTGTGATTAATATTTTAATGTTACAGCTTTTAATAAAACGCCCTGTTTCCGCAGCGGAGACCGCTGCGCGTAACATTTTTTTTACATATATATAATTGCGTTTTTCTCAAAAACCATTGATATTAATAAAAAATGTATAGAATACATTTTTTTAGAGAATGTTACGTTCTTTAATTTTATTAACTTATATTTTTTCGATAAAATTAATATTTTAGGAGATATTGGATAAAAACTATTATTATGTACCAAAAACGCCAAGTATTCCGAAATTCAGTGCCGGAATTTCTGCAAACTTTTTTTTATTTTGTAGCACATACCTTTAACTACTTGAATCCAAAAAATCACAAGCGGTGAAAAGATATTGAGCTTTTTAGCTGTAGTGACTGGACTAATAGGCTATCTAAATTCAGAGATAATATGTTACAATTAATCACAACAAATTACTATACAGGTCTAGTTGTCACACTTGATGCAAATAGTGCTAATAAAACTGCATTAAAGTTAATTGATAAAAATCAAGTCGAAAATAGAACATTTAGGGTATTTTGTATTTTTATCCTAGAAATGTAGATTTTTTATTTATTTAATTTTACTAGAATCATTATTCTAGTCTAAAAAAATTATTAATTTGAAACAAAATTGGCAAAGCTAAGCCTAAATGTTTTAAAATGCTTAATTACTCAAAGTACCTATAATTAGGCCCTATATCGACAGAAATAAAGTTTGTTATGGCTCAAAAATTATTCAAAATGATTGTAAAACGTTATTTTTTAAATAAATAAACTTTGTTGAATATGAGTTCTTTCGTTTTTTCTTTTAATATGAGTTTTAGAACGAATGTAGGCTATAATGTGTTACATAATTTGTAGAAATTACTAAAGACATTTCACCATTTTAAAAAAATTAGTAAAAAAACATTTCAACATTTTACAAATTATTTTAAAAAATATAAACATTTAAAAAAATTTAATATTAAACATTTTAAAAATCAGTAAAAAATCATTTCAATATTTTAAAATTAGTAAAAAACATTTAAACGTTTTAAAAATTAGTACTAATAAAACATTTCAAAATAATAGTTTACAAAATTGGCATGACTCCTATACAAAATGTAAAGACTTTTGTTGAAAATGTTGAAAAGTGGCCTCCATCATAAAGCTAACGTAACATTTTTTCACTATGAAACTCATCTGCACGAACATCAATAGTACAGTATTTACAATACATTAAAAAAATGTATCCTTGTAACAATTTTAAATTATTACTGTTTCATAACTGCCTTTTAAAAGAAAATGTATTAATATCAGAAATGGTGCAAACCATAATATAATTTAAATAAGAGTTAACAACTATTATAGTACACATTTAGTGACAACAAAAATATTTCTTAAACAAATTAATGTAAGCAAATTATATGAGTCATTGCTAATTACAAAATTAAACACAAAGGGAAGTCATTATTATAAAAATAATAATAATTGAAAATACTAATACAAGTAACAAAATAATCAAGAAAATAGTTATGTAATGAAAAAGTTAAGATATTCTTAAACAAACTTTTGAAAAATGGAAAAATTCAAGTGTAGCGTTGTGATTCATAACAGTAGTGGTGACAGCGTTATACATTTTGCAGAATACGCATTTTTTCCAAAGATGCTGTTTTTAATGATGCCGTAACCCATTTACATTGTTTGTACAAAAGCACTCTAAACAAAGTTTGTAATAAATAATTCTCATGCTCTTCACATTCATTCATTGAAGGGCCAAAATAGATCGGTAAACGTTGTTTTGTCCACTTCATTAATCTTTCTACAATCCTTGGTTTATGGGCAATTTTTGTGAAATTCCTTTTGTAAACATTTAGAGCAGCAGCGACAATGCTCATCAACATTGGGGTAGGGGCTTTTAAGCCAACAAAACATTCCATGTTTATGTTTTGAAATGTTTTGTTCAAGATTAACAGTTCTGAAGCATTCTTGAGTTCGGAGTTAAGCTCGCAATGTCGAAGTTGGCATTTTCCACACTTGAACTTTTTATTGCGCATAAGCGCTAAATATCCAGCATAATATTGTTGGGAACAAGTTTCTAAATTTACTGGTTCAGGTGTCAAAGGATCATCTTGAAAAGGATCATCATCTTCGATTTCTCTATCAAAATCTTCTTCTTCACCAGGTGTAGCTTTAAGTTCTTCATCGTGCACAGTAACACCGCTGGCTGAGACATCTATATCCAGAACTTGATCGAAGTCCGGATCGTAGGATGTGGTTTTGGGTGGTTCAACTAGGTACTGCCAGCAGTAAAGCCTAAGTGAACTCCTAAACACACGTACTGTTGGATTTTTATTCCATCCACCCCTTTGCCTGATACTTGAAAATAGGTTTTCTAGAGTATCTTGATTTAATCTGGATGTTAGCAGATAGCGTTCTTCCTCTTGTCGTAACAATGATAACAATGAATTAATTGTTAAAGGCATTCCTTTAAAACATGGTGGTGTTGGAAATTTACAATTAAGTTTTTTGAGGTTAGTAAAAATGATAATGGCCTTTTCAAGTAATTTAATGGCGTGCGAATTATCTGCACTCAGAGCACAACTATCTGGGTTTCTTGATATTTTAATCCTACTGTTAAGTATGTCAAACAAAGAGTTCATAAAACTTAAAAATTCTGCAGTTGAAAGTGCGGTGTTGGTTAGCAGCTGGCCCGTCCCTACAACTGTTCGCAGCGCTGATGAGGTGGTATGGCTCAGCACCTGTGTGGCAAGGGCAACATTCATCTTTTGAAAGTTATTTGGTTTTATGTGGGCAGGAGTTAGTTTTGGCGCTGCTCTGGTTGAGCCACTACTAGAATCAATCCTGTATAGTTCTCTTATGTCACCATAGGAAACTACTTTACCTTCAAATAAAAAATCATGGCTAAGAAGATTATTTCTAATTGATTTCATTAGATGAGGAACGTCATACAGAGCATGGATTTTCTTTCCCTCGTGCTCAAACCAAGGTTTGTTTACCGTTACGCCTAATGATGTAAATGCTGTCCTGTTGGTGCTGTTCTGGTCACAAACTAAAGCTTTGACAATTAGGCCAGTCTTTTCTAAGCGATCAACGCATTCTTCAATAAGATATTTTGTTTGCTTGCCAGTTAGTCCATTTCTGGTTATAACATAACCAACAGGCAGCTTCCATTGGTAGTATAAACCCCTTACCATAAACACACAGGCCTGCTTGCTGATATGGGGTTGACGTCCAAGAGGCCCAATGTCTTCATATCCTTCAATAAAATCAAAATTGGCACAGTACTCAAGGGCTTGTTTTACTGCCATCTCATCGAACATTAAGACGCAAGCATTTTCCATCTTCTCCATACAAGTTGCTTTACATTTAATTTGTTGCATGTTGCAATAATAAATTATTGAACCCTGGTTTAAAACATTCTTTTGAAGATGTCCAAGACTTTATGGTTGATACACCGGGAAGTATAATTAATTTTGATAGGTACTTGTGGCACGAAGGTGATCTTAAATATAGGGATGTGGCCAGCAACTTTTCATCTTTTTTCCACGGTGTTCTTATTTTGTGTAGCTGCATTTTCATCAACACAGATCCTTCTTTACTTTTAACAGGTATATTTAAATTTGATAATTGTAACTCTTTTTTCGTTTTTGATAATGAGCGTTTCAGTCTTGAAATGGTAGCTCTATTTACTGCTAGTTTTTTATACATGTCTTTAAGTTTTTGTGAAGAATGTAGTACAGGTGATTTGGAAAATAGGTTTCTATTAACGGTTTTTTGTAAAGTTGTTTTAGATTGGCTATGACTTGGAGAAACATTAGATATCCAAAAGAGTGACGAAGGTGTAGTTACCGCAGGTGACGAAAATTCAGGTGCTATTTTTGGTGGCGTTAAAACAGAGAATCGGTTATATTTTCTTGGACTGGTGTTCTGTCGTAAAAGTACTGGTGAAGGAGATGTCGGTTCAAGACGTGACCTTTTGGTAGGCGAAGTGTGGTCAGCAGGAGTGGAGGTGGTAGGTTGATGTGGTCGACGCTTAGGGCTTACTGATGGACTGGGGCTTACTGGTGCACTAAAGCTTGAACTGATAACTGCCGGTGGAGGAGGTTGGGAGGGTCCAGCTGAAACATCAGGAGGTACATAACAAAGAGGCACAGCTTGGAATATTAGCTTTCCGCTAGGCAGTATGTCTTGCTGGCGGAAGTGATGTTCACAAACTCTTCGATTTTTGTACAGTTTACTTGGAGACTGTCCAATAAGATCAGCATTTCCTAAAACAAAAAAATCGTCTGTCTGCATATAAAGTAACTAAAGCACGGTCCTAAAATGGGGGAAACATGTAATGTAGAAACCCTCCTTAATCCCCCTTAATATTTTTAAATCAACCTTTTTTTAAAAGAAATAAACGGTATCAGGAAACTGACACATACTTTCTCCCTCATTATAGGAACTTAATTTTTATTTTTAAGAGTAATTTTCCCATAAAAACCCTTAAAATAACGGAAAACCCACTTTTTTCAAAAACGGCTCGAACGATTTTGATTAAAATTTTACAGTTTATAGTACTTTAGGTCCCTAATAAACTGTAAAATTTTAATCAAAATCGTTAGAGCCGTTTTTGAGAAAAGTTGATTTTTCCGTTATTTTAAGGGTTTTTATGGGAAAATTACCCTTAAAAATAAAAAATTCACAAAAATGAAAAAAACGCCTGGAAATACCGTGGATTAGTACCTCCATACCAAATTTCATCAAAATCGGACGACTGGCTTAGGCTGTAGGTCTGATAACATCCACACAGACACACAGACACACAGACACACAGACACACATACAGACACACACACAGACATCACTCCGAAAACCACTTTTTTAGGTTCAGGGGGACCCAAAACGGATATTTCCACCAAAAACTCAAACTCGAAAATTTTGACGAATACAATACTTTCTCCATATACTATGGTATAGGGGGAGAAAGTAAAAAAGATTTAACCTATTCCCACCCCCCTTTTTATTGACTTGTTCCTGACCTTCCACAAACCATCAATTAATTAAGTTGAAAACGACTGTTATTAAGTTAACTGCAATCTGTTAGGTTAATTGCAGTTCGTATATTTTAGCTGGTGTATCACTGAGGATGGCGAGATTGTCGTAAAACGCATTTGAGTTTTTTAACGTTTTAGTTGTAGGATTTTGTGTTAAATGTACGTTTAATTGAATTACGGTAAATTGGTAATTTAAAAACATTTTCAGGGAAATAAATGACTACCCTCTCTCAATTTGTTCAAAACAATGTACCAGGCAGCAAAAATGTGCCTAATTAACAGCTTTGCGTTGGAAAAAAATTTGTTGAAATTGCTTTTATAGCCGAAGAAGATTGACTACACTGCCAATCACTGGACCATCCTGTCTTATCTGTTTACTAACTAGATCCTCTTAGGGATTACTAGATTTAATTTGTAACTTCCACATTTTCTCTCATTACATTAAAATTGGTTTACTGCTTTCCTTTTCTAATTTTACCTCCAAAATTATACCCATTGGCGTGGAGTTCTGATTATGTTGTCAAGGCAATTTAATGTTTCAAGATACTAAAAAAATATCGAATTCTAATTTAAAAGATGTATTTTCCATTTTGAATGTACCATAGTTTTTTTTTAATATTTTAAAATATTAAAATCAACCTTTTTTGAATGATGACAGTTAACTAAATCAAAAATTGTTTTGTAACCAAATTACAAAGTTGAAAAAAGGAGTGTAAGGAAAAGATAGAAAACGATTTGCTATCAAACTTGATAAAATTCCAACACGGATTGCAAGCAAGCCGAATCTGTATTGTCTAAACAGTGTCTTGATTTGAAGACATTTATCTCGGCTGGAAGAAAAACATTGAGGCTTCTTTAAGGCTTCTTTTGCGATAACGTTTTTAAATTAAATTAGTTAAATACTTTGTTAAATTGATGTAAATATATTTAGTTAAGAACTATCATGTCTAAACAATACATTTGTTTATATAAACTTCTTTACTTTCTACATCTTTCAATAATCTTGAAATAAATGTTATATCGAAAAATAAAACATTACAAAATAAACGTTATTACTAAAATTCTCATAACTCTTTTGAAATAATTTATATTCCAATAATTTAGTAAATTCAAAACAAAATTTTTTAATAAACTAATGTTTTGCGACTTCTTTACAAAATTAATGTAGCATCAAGTTTTTAATGAGCTATTTTACAGTTTATCAAAATTAATTTCATCTAATAGAACTACCTAAAAATATTTTTGTAAATGTACTAATTAAATTGCCCAATTTAAAAAATTTAGTGTGGAATTAAATTATCTACAACTTATGTATTTAACATATTTTTCTATCTCGAACGGTTACCAAACAAAATTAGTCTATAGTTAAAAAGCACTAATTTAAGAGTTGTCATTGCCAAAAACTGTTTTGTAATGGCTTTATATTTTTGCTATTATATAAAGATCGGTGATGATATATATTAGTGATGATCAGTGAGTGAGGGCTTTGCCTTTTAAGTTCGTTTTCCCGCTATTAAGATCTTATAAAGAAATAATTTATGGGTTGTCATTCCCCAAAATGGTTTTGTATTGTGCTTACTTTTTTTCTATAGCGGAAAAACGAAAGTTTGCAAAAAAAATATTTTAAGTTTGACATCCGCTCTTTTCTATTCCCACCCTCCGACGTAAGCAATAAAATAGGCCTAAGTAAAGAAACATTCGTAAAAGGTTGTACGACAAAAACAAACCAACAACAGTCCGATAACAGTCTGATAGCAATATTCGAAAGCAGTTTTTTAAAACTAATATCGAGACATAAAACTGTTATTTATACTGTTACGTTAAATAACATCCCATTTCTAGTTAACTTTGAGATTATGGAAGATCAGTACAATATGGCCGACGGGGGAATTTATCCTTAATTAATTGTAAAGAAAACGTTATTACAGTTAAATATAAATACCATAAATAAATAACTATTCATCGAAATATAAAAAAAATGTTTAGTAGCTTTTTTCGAATTCGGATTAGTTTAGTCACAATCCGCCATTTTGTTTCTTTTACTAAATAGTTTATATCTAGAGAACGGTTAAACCATTTGAGTTCAAACTTGGCATGAAGTTTAACCTAACAATGAGCTATTTTAAGAAAAATAAAGGATTATATCCAACCATGCGTTTTAAAAATGCGGCCGTTTATAATTTTTA
>JAGFPH010001517.1:21440-68075 GCA_018207615.1 Philaenus spumarius | reverse complement strand
TTACTCAATGACATTTGCCATTTTCGGGTGGGGTGGTAGGGGTATGTTGACACCAGTACACTTAATTGTCAAAATATACTTTTTTATAAAATAATTTATTTTAATTTTTGAATGGAACAGTAAAGTTATAAAAATAATGAAGGTGTTTTTGCTATGAAAGGGAAGAACAGCCATTGTCCCCTTCAAAAGACAATTGCAGTTAAAACATAATTATAAAAGCTAAAACAGTATGTCAATCACTTGCACTCCAACAATAACCTCCTATTTATCTAGTTTCGGAAGGTTTACAGATGCTCAAACTTAAGCTCCACCAAACCACCCAAAAATGGTAAATGTCATGATAAAGAGTGTTGGAAAATAAATTTCCCAGGCGCCATTTTGAAACGGTTAGAGATAAAGTAAAACTTCAAGTACCAAAAATGTTTGTTTTTGAAAGACATTTTCAATGTGTGCTTCATGACTAACGTTACTATTTGGAGTTTTTTAGTTTTAATCTGTGTGGTAACAATAAAACTAACTGTAAAACAATACTTTTTTGACGTTTAGAACACCCTGTACATACATGCATACCCTGTAAGATAAGTTACAATTTTTTCCCAAAATAATCATTGAACAGAGACCTTTAAAATGAGGTATCATTCGACCTACCTTTACATTTGAAAATTTTCAAAAAGCGACCCCCACCCCCCAAAAAAGAACTTTTGGGGCATTTTTGATATTTGAAAATATTTTGACTGAATTCTCTAGGGTCGAAATAGAGGGTTTAAGTTAAAACGAAGTCTTTAGCTCATTTGGTTCCGTCGCTATACATTGTGCTCGGGTGGGCTGATTCACCCTGTATGCGCATCTGCATCTATAGCTTTGCTATAAAGTCTTATACAAGATTCATAACGTTAAATGCAATGAGCTGACATAATTGAAGTATCTGAGTTTGTGTCTCTCTTGAGCTTTGACAATTTGTTACAACTTCTCCAATTACTTAAAGTGGAGTCATAAATGAACAACAACGTCTTCTTGTGTAAATTATTTCACAAAGTTGAAACACTTTGTAGGGCTGCTAAATAAAATTAGATGAAACCTTGTTTATAATTGCAAGGCGTGTCCTCATGTGAGAGGAGAAAATGCCTATATTTGCAAATAATTTCAAAGATAATTTTGGCCAATAACTAGTGAAACAAACGATATTTGTTGTCCATTTGAAATATAGATAAGCTTGTATAAAGCATCCAGTGTTGGTGTTGGTATATTAGTCAGCGTTCACCAAGCACTTATAATAAACAGTCAAGCGATATATATCTATTTAGCGATGCCAGTAAAGGTTGATTTCATATTTTGAAAACAAAATTATCTTTAAGTTTTTGGATTAGTATTTCATTTATGAACAGGCCTAAGTCGAATTATTTCCTTTCAAATGTCTCTATAACTCTTAATAATAGCTTGAGTTGATATTTAATATTATATGCTTTGAGGTTATTAAAAGTCCTACAACTTTAAGAAGTAATTGTAAAATACGTATAGGAAGAAACGGGTGACGTGTGAAGCACGCAGGAGTCGTCTATTTAAAATCTTGATTAATTATACCGACATTATTCAGATAAAATGTGATTTATAGGAAACTACTGTAACAAACTAACTTGCAATTTATTTAATTCGATGTAATAGAAGTTATTGCTAATTAGAAGTACTATGAAGATCAATATATCTAATAATTGAAGACCTTCCTAAAACAACGTTGTATATCACATTTTTCTGAATTCGAAGTTATTTGATCTCATGTTATAGCTTATTACAAACAAGTACTACATATTGGTACTAAATAAACAAAAAACTCAATGCTTTCATTGCAGTATATTATTATAACAGCGAGAAGAGAAGGGGCGAGATAGGCAATTCGGGTACAGATATCTAATGACGTGGTTTTTGTATTTATGTTTCCTGTAAAGCATTGAGGAAACAAGTATTGTTTCTTCAATGATACAAACCATGAATAAATAATTAACGAAAACAATAAGAATATGTTTCTCGTGTAATGGACCTCGAGATAGCCAAATAGATGAACTTTAAATATATGTTTCATTTGTTTAGCTCATGTTGTGATTCCACTCTTCCTTCGCAACTAGTTGGTTTTGTCAACCTAATATTTACAAAAAAGTCGTAAATTTATGTATTATTTTAAATGTAGCATCAGTAATTAGAAATATTTATATTTCAGTATTTTTCCTAATACCAAATGTATTAAAAATGTATGACCAAACAAATGCATCCGATATTATTTACATATCCTTTGCATTATAGCGGTGTTGTTTCAACACTAACAACTTTTTATCTCGGAACTATTTTCCACTGTCTCCTGTCTGTTTTTCGTATAAAATTGTACGCATTTAGACAATACCTCTTTCCTAACTATGTTTCCTAAGCGAAAATAGTTGCATTAATTTTATCAGTGTAGTCTATTTACAAAACGTTTGACATTGTAAGTGAATGCTTGCATATAATGTAACTGAGGAAAAATATAATAGGACTCTGAAAGTTCATAATGGTCTGGTGTAATGTAAAAAAGGTTAACTTATTTCAAAATATAATAATATATATGATTCACTATGATTATAGAGTATAACGTACAAATTAAATGACAAACATAAGCTTAGAGGTCCATGTTTAAACTTTTACCTAAAATGAATACAAGACCAAGGCTTTAAAAGGCTAGAACTAAACTTATTTATCTTTATTATAAGTATACAATTAATCTTTTGGACATAATTAATCTATTTCACAATAATTGAGAGTATAGAACTTAAAACGTAATAACTTAAATGTTATTCTGTTCCTTTCTTGAAACGATTTAAATATAATAATTAACTATTGTTGTTAAATAATCTTTTGCTTATTTTTCTTTTATTTATTTATCTTTTGCTTTGTACTATTTTGTACGTAATACATACTCCGGTTTGCAAAAAAACTAAAACCAAATGGTTTTATATAAATATTTACCTCAATATTAAACATTCTCTTGCTGCGTTTGTACAACAGAACGATTTTAGAATAAAACTACGACATAATGTTATTATATATTATTGGTAAATTTATTTTATGCGATTTGTTTTAATATTCAATGTACTATAAGCGCTAAAACATCCGTTGGTCTTTTTAATTGAACATATAAAAGAAAAATACCCCTCATTGATTGACTGATCACAGTTTCAAAAACCATACCACCTAGGAACTTGAAATTTGGTACACATATTTTTTATAGGGGCAAGAGGCGCAATAAGAAAGGATTTTCAAATATTTGGCCTGAAAGGGTTGAAACAACCCCTAAAACAATAAATATTGTTTGTTATATATCTCAAAAACAATATTTCATATGAACGTGAAATTTGGTACACACATTTTTCATAGGTGCTAAAGGCCCTCTAAGTAAGGATTTTAAAATAATTTTTCTTTAAGGGTTGAAACAAACCCTAAAAAATAAGTATTGTGCGTTATAATTTCCTTAGAGCTAGAAAACTCAAATGTTTTACATTTATTTCTTACGCGATAGATATAAAAAGTGAACCAGTTTTACATTTTTTCGCGTTCTGCTAAGGGGTAAAAATGTAGTAACAACCCCTAAAATTATAAATATTAATTAAATACCGGCTAGGAACGTGAAATTTGGTACACATATTGCTCAATAGGGGCTAGAGGCGAAATAAGAAAGAAATATTTGGCCTTTAAGGGTTGAATCAACACATAAAACAATAAAAATTGTTTGTTATACTTTCCTTAAAGCTAAACAGCTGAAATTTTGTACATTTATTTCTTACAAGATGTATATACAAAAATAAACCAGTTAGTAACAACCCCTATAACTATAAATATTAATTTAATACCGCCAAGGACGTGAAATATTTGGTACACGTATTGCTCATAGGCGTTAGAGGCGCACTAGATAGGATTTAAAAATATTGTTCCTTTAAGGGTTGAAACATCCCCTAAAACAATATATGTTGTTTGTTTACTTTCCTTAATGCTGAAATTGTGTACATTTATTTCTTACATAATACATATAAAAAGTAAATCAGTTGTACTTTTCGTTACGTGCTGCTTTGAATGAAAATATGATAAAAACTCATAAAAGCAATAAATATAAAAATGTATACTTTCCTTAAAGCTAGAGAGCAGAAATTGTGTAAATATTTCTTACAAAATACATATAAAAAATTAACCAGTGTTAGGCCTATATTTTGTTACGTTCTGTTAAGGGTTGAAAATGTAATAACAAACACTAAAAAGAATAAATATTTATTGGTATTCTTTCCTTAAAACTAGAAAGCTGAAATCTGGCACTTATTAATTTTGAGAAAATATTTTAGACGTAAGCTGATCAAAACTATCCCGATCTATCCACTCGCATATTAAATACGTATCTGGGTGATCTGCAAACACCCAGCTAAGATTGTGATTTACCAGTCTGTAGATTTAGCGTTTGAAAAAGAAGGCGCTCTTCACTCTGAATTTTTTACTTTTGTATTCATTTAATTTATTTAACACACATATCGTGACGAAAACGATTGACGGCCAGTGAACAATAAATACAAAACTAATTGAATATACATGTTATAATTTACTTTCGTGAAATAATAGATGAAAGAAATAAGAGAAAAGGATGAAAATTAATTATAAACCATGGTGATGCAACAAATTCCCTGTAGCGAAGCACAGTTTCAGCTAGTTTAACATATTAGTGTAACAACACATTGGTTTGTTAAATTAACGTGTTGGGTGACTAAAGTCACCACTTCAATAAAACCATATGTTGCTATTTTGTCTGCCTTCCTGCCGTGTCTGAATGTTTTGTCATCGACCTGAGACAACTAAACTGTCACGTTCCTGCCACGTCACTTACCAGATATTCTAGTTTTCATTCCCATAGTTTTTTTTTTTTTTAATGCAAAATTACCTCCTACGCGTAGGTCTTATGTATTAGATCCTATGCATAGGGGCGAAGACATGTTAATCAATAAGTGATCAAATTAAAAAGGAAATAGAAACTAAAACATTTGCTTATAGTGGTATATAACATAGTGGAATAACATTCCTAGTGGTATATCTTAATTTAAATTCATTTAAACAACGTATTGACCTTAACTTTACTATATCCTAAGAAACAAAACATTTAGAATAAATAGAAATTACTAGTGTTGTAATAAGTGACATTTAAAATTGACAATATTTAAAAATAATACTTCATTTGTAATAATTAATGACGTATGAAAAAAATTTATAAAACCTTTTAACATTACAATAAACCGTTATTTTAATTTTTTCTAATACAATTTTAAACCGTAAATTTTAACAAAAAAATTCAAGATACCTTTTTTGTAGCCCTTTTGATTTCCTATAGGATGGTGTAACGTCAAAACAATCGGCTGGGTTAAAGATAATGTCAGCAAATGTACATACAATATTGCTGTGTTTACTGTGTTGGTATAGGATGCCGGATTGAACAAACCAATTATTACACATAACTTAACAATTATCTTTCATCCGATTTTTTTAACGGTTACCCTTGTTTTTATAACTTACTGTTCCATTCAATAATTTAAATAAATTATTTTATAAAAAAGTATAATTTGACAATTAAGTATACTGGTGTCAACACACCCCTACCACCCCACCCAAAAAGGGCAAATGTCATTGAGTAATAGGCAATAAAGTCCAACTTCAAATACAAAAAAAAAATTTTTTAAAGACCTTTTCAATGACGTGCTTCATGACTAACTTTACTATTTGGAGTTTTTGAGTTTTAATCTCGTTTTTTTTCCAAAATTGTAATTATTTTTACAATTTGAAAATTTTTGAATAAGGGGCAACTTAAGTACATTTTTGGAAAGGGTATCTTCTGGTGAATCTAGGATAAAATTTGGTTTATGTAGGCTATGTTATGTGTTAACAATAAAACTAACTGTAAAACACTATTTTTTTGCTGTTTTGGAACATCCTGTACATACGCAGTAAGATAAGTTTAAAAAAATTTCCAAAATGATCAGTGAACCTTTAAAATGAGGAACCTTTACGTTCGAAAATTGTCCAAAAACAAAACGACCTCCACCTCCCAAAAAAAGCACTTTTGGGGCATTTTTGAGATTTGAAAATATATTTACTGAATTCTCTAGGGTCGAAATAGGGGGGTTTTAAGTTAAAACGAAGGCCGTAGCTCATTTGGTTCTATCGCTATACATTGAGCACGGGTGGGCTGATTCACCCTGTATTTAAAGTTCATCTTTTTGGCTATCTCGGGGTCCACACGTTACACGAGAAACATATCCTTATTGTTTCGTTAATTTATTTATGGCTTGTATGAAGGAAACATGACTACAAAAACTACTTTAGATACTTGCCACCTCGCACCATCTCTTGCTCGGTGTTATATACTGCAATGAAAGCCATGAGCTTTTTGTTTATTTCCACGTGTTTGTTTATTTACTAAAAATATGTAGTACTTGTTTGTAATAAGCTATAACATGAGATCAAATAACTTGGAATTCAGAAAATGTGATATACAACGTTGTTATAGGGAGGTCTTCAGTTATTAGATATATTGTTCTTCCTAGTAAACTAATTGCGAAGGAAGAGGTGGAATCACAAATATGAGCGAAACAAATGAAACATATATATAAAGTTCATCTTTTTTATCTCGGGGTCCACACATTACATGAAAAATATATTCTTATTGTTTCGTTAATTTATTTCAAAAATATTTCCCAAAACTTATAACTATACTGTTACATTTAAAGTTACATTCTCTTAAACTAACTAATACTCATAACTAACAGTTAATTATAACTGTTCTATAAATCTCGAGTAAATAGACACTGTACGTTATTGGATTTTAACAGCATTTACCCGGTTTAAGCAATAAATATTGTTAATTAATTATCACGTATAGTTCTATAAACCAAGGGTAATTTCATAAAGTTATAAATTTGTAACCGACAAGTTATTTTTTTCTTGTACGACAAAATATCTAATGTTTCACGGAAGTCAACAAATAAATGTTCTCAAGTATATAAAATTATTTACAATAAAAAATTAACTTGTTTTTAACAAAATCATCTGTCACTTGTTATATACCACGCAGTATTTGTTACCTTACTAGAACTGTAGGTAAGTTGTTTTACAAGTGCATGCATAATCTAGCTAAAAGTGAACTAGTTCTTCCTCTATAGATATCGGATACGCGATATTTTAAGGCAAAGATATAAATTTTACTTTCAGTCAGAATAACAACTATACTCTTGGGACATTAGTTATTTCATAAAGGCTACTATAACAACTTGTAACAGAAATGTAGGCAAAAATTACACTTCTTATGAAGAATTTAAATTTAAACTTACAATTACTTTTTGTTGCTAACAAGATTTGCAGCTTCGTTAAACGATCGTACGTAGTTAATTAAATAAAAAGACGAAGACAAAATGGAAAATTCTCTTAAAAGAATCTATTTTAGGTTGAATGTATACCTGGAACGCATTTTAGTTTATTTTAGTCTTCCTCCACAAAAACACTGCATGTGAAGCACATGTGAGTATGGTACCAACCATAACAAAATAAATCTTGACAAATTTGTTTTGATATTTGTACATTAAAAATGTCCATTCAACATCTTAAACACGGAGAACCAAAACGCTTCCTGAGACGTTAATTCTGTCTCGAACGTTGTATAATTAAGATAGTATAAATCCAAAACAGCTTTACTACCCTGCATTATTAAGACATGTTTTTATTATGTACAAAAGGTATATTAAAAGAAATTGTATTAAGTAATAAATCAGGATATCGAAATATGCCGTATGTGTAGACTCTCTAAAAACAAACATATCAACTCCTATAAAAGCGAGTGTACGTACGTGAGTAACATATAATATAACAAGACGGTATGTGTCACGAGACAGCTGCGCTGTAGCTCTGCGCTCCAGTGCCGTCAGAGGTACCGTCGCACGCTTCCAGCCTAGCAGAAGCAGACTTGCACCAATTAGTTACGCAAACAACGATTTGCTGGGTTCTTTAAATGTCATTTTTACTCAAATGTGTGTGTGACGTGTATTATAGTTTTCTTTTAAACAGAGTACATAACATTTTAAGTTTACGTGTGTGTATATTTAAGTGTTTTATACCGAAATGCCTTGTTGTGCAGTTGCCGGCTGCACCAATCATACGGATCACGCGAAGATGTTAGAAATTTCCTTTCATAAATTTCCTAAAGATAAGTTACATAAACAGTGGGTACATTTTTGTAAAAGGAAAGATCATTTTGATTTACAAACAGCGTGGATTTGCTCTGACCTTTTTTTTAAACGACAGATTTTGAGAGAGACTTAAAAAGTGAACTATTAAACCTACCAAAAAACACATTTTAAAACCTAAAACAGTTCCAACACAAAAAATACCAAATGCCACCATACCACCCCCTACATTATCTCAACGATTACACCAAGCGGAAAATCGTGAATCTAAAAATATTTAAAAAAATCTTTTCTAGATGATTCAGCAGACAGTGTAAATATTCAAAACGCACCTGATGATCTGGAAGCTAATTCTTCCAATTTAAATTTAACACGACCTTTATCTGGTGATTTAACTACGGTAGAAGTTCTTTATATGAAAACGACAATTTTAAAAAAAAATAAATTACTTGTAAGTAAACTGAACAATGCTCGTGTACTTACATCAAAACTCGAACAATCACTAGAAAAATATGAAAAAATATTTACCGTATGTCAGCAGCAATATTTATTAAAGGGAAAATGTGCAAACTTTTCAGCTTAAGATGTAGCAAAAGCAGTAACTATCAGATGCCCCTCTAAAATAGGATTAGCATATCTAAGGGAAACATTCAAATATCCCCTCCCAAGCGAGACAACCGTAGCAAGGCGGCTTTCTCAATTTTCAACCCCTCCTGGATTTTTAGACATTAGTATAAATATACTTAAAGAGCAAGCTATAATCTTAAATGACCACTTTCATAAGGATGGTGTCATCAGTTTTGACAAAATGAAAGTTAATTCAGACATTTGTTATGATCGCACTGATGACAAGTTTAGGTATCCACATGTGAATGTACAGGTCATGATTATTCGTAGCCTAACACGGAAATGGAAACAGCCGATTTATTATCAATTTGGACAATCTGTAACTAAAGAAATTTTTTTGAAGCAGTAAAAGTTGTTGAGCTATCTGGATTCCGAGTGCATGCTTTTGTGTGTGATATGGGTGGATCAAATCGAAAACTAATTTCAAACCTTGGCATAACTCCTGAAAATCCTAGTTTTAATAACTCTCTTGCTGACTATCGCTTGCTGTGGGGATTTTGTGATGTTCCTCATAAGTTAAAACTCATACGGAATCATCTTTTGGATCAAAGATATCAACTCAAAAGCGGAGAACGAGTTACCAAAGACCTATTGGTAAAATTAGTCAATTATCAAAAAGATGGCAACCTAACATTTACCCACAAAATATCAGAAAACTACTTTCTTGCTTGTTACTGAAAGCGAACGACAGAACGTGAGAAAAGGGACAGAGCTGCTTTCAAGAACAGTGGCAAAGGCTATAGAGTACGCGTTTCCGGGAAATAACCATTTTATAGAATCTTTGTTAACGGACAAATAAAATGAATACGGGACTAGTTTACAGGACCAAAATTTTGTTTTAAACAAACTCTATGATATGTGCTCGTCTTTGTGTGTGCTTGGATAGTCGGATTTGCTCGCTTTCCAAAAAGGTTTCATGATATCAGTTCGTAGCTCACAAGGTTTATTTGAAAATTTGCAACATGAAGGATATAAATACTTACTGTCGGCCAAATGTAACCAGGATGTCTTTGAATCATATTTTTCGTCGTTATGAGGTTTGCTACGTTTTTACGATCATCATCCACCAGTAACTCAAAGAATAAATTCTCTGTTACTTAGCCACAATCCCTCTGATTTCATAAGGACGGGAAATTGTAACAGTGGGGAACAGTACGATACGTTAAGTGTCGACGTTCTGAGCACTACTGACTGCATTGTCCCTGACAATTAATTAACTTCAGAGAATGATGGGTTTAGGAATTTCGAGGCTGAAGATGAAGATTTAAACACAATTGTTGACAAAGTGTTAGCAGGATACGTGACATATCGCGTTATAAAAAAGGAATCAATACAACTTTTAATTATGGTGAAAAAACTCAATTTTTCAATATGAAAAACACTGACTGGATCTCGGTTTTGTCTAGAGGTGGACTTATGAATCCTTCTTCAGAATGGGTGGATTTTGTTGTGAAGTTTGAATAAAAGTTTTTTCGTTTTCATGGCAACGGTTTAAAAAAATTTCCTAATATAATGGAGAAACTAACAGATATTCTTAAAGCAAAGTTTAGTTCCATCGATTAATTTGCTATAAGTTGTTTTATTCGTACAAGTCATTCGTTAGAATTAAAAAAAACTAAATAATAAGAAATCACTGAAAAGGTCAAAAGTCAAGTGTGCCAAGAGTCGAACCATTCACGAAAGAAGACAAAATACCTACGAAAACTGTAGAACTGAGCAAACGATAATTAAGTTAGTCATATTTACTCATTATCTGCTTTTATAAGTTATTTACGAAAAACCAAACATTTCTTATAAAATAAATTTAAACAAAAATTATAGGTACAGTACCTGTTTTGTTATAATTACTATTTGTTATACTATTGTTTTCATTTTAGTATGTGACCTTGAATATTTCCATTGTAAGTTTATACATATTTTTATAATTTTTATATTTTTTTATGAATAACTATGAATTTACTATAAAAAAAAAGAGTTTACTATAAAAAATTGCACCTCATGATTCCCTAGAGTGTATATGTAATCCCATGAATGATTGTTCATTTTCTGTTCACCCAATAGTCGTGCAAGGTGTTAAGAAGCTCGTCACTGGCGAAATCAAATCGCTGTAGAGAGGCCGGGCGCTTCGGTGCCCGTGACGTCATAGCCACCAACGACCTGCGCGTGACACATACCGTCTTGTTCTAGTGTCCGTTTACAGTTTAGTTGATAGCATGGACCTTATGGAGGCTTGCCACGCTACTGCCTGACCTAACTACATCGGCTCCAATTCACTACCACATTGAATTATGAATATCCTTGTCTCAGTGTTTAATTCAAGATCCAAATTTTTCATTTCAGTAACGTTCCTCATGTTTAAGTCAACCCCATTATGAAGTTTAAACTACAAAAAACTAACATTACATTAGTTTTATTCGAACGTGTATTGCTGTGCTATTTCAATTCTAAAAAATTGTTCAAATTGTTTTCTGAAAGCATATATATTCTCCCAAATAAAATAATGTACTCTCCAAATAACTAGTGCAGTACTATAAACATCAGAATTTAGGTAATAATAGATAGTACAGCACTAATAATGCTCTGATGTTTTCTGTAGATTACAGTTAATGCTTATTTTTCTCAATCCTTAATTCATTTTGATCACAAATTTTGAATTTAAAGATTTTGTTCTACATTTTTTATATTATTATTCAGTTATTGCTGTAAATTACAATATTCAATCATTTACTTTCCTAAAAAAACAGTTCTTCCATCAAAATAAATGTAAACAAAACAACTATTTTCTCACTTTGTATTAATGTGGAACATTAATACAAATTATTCTTGAAAATATAAATATAAATAAAAAACAATATCAAGGGAAACATAATCCTAATAACTAGTTTAAATGAGTTTTATGAGGTTGATGTTTCCATGCGAGCTACTAGCGTAAGATCTCCGTTTCAATAGCATGGACAATGCCTGCCCATGCTATCAACTAAACTGTAAACGGACAATAGTTATCGTGCATCAGCTGTATACTTAAACAAAACCAAGCGTAAATTATACTTTGGGGTTATGTCTACAACTTCAATCATTATAAATCCTTGAGAAGTTGATATTTTATATAAGAGTTATAGAACTAAATTTTGCATGCAATATTACGTTATAAAATTTGATTTGTGGTTATAAACTGTATATAAATACTGTACAACCTTTTCTCATCAATATATTCTTTTATACAACTGATTTAAATGAAACCCGAACCACAAAACAAGGAACAAAAACAATAACTAAACAACTAAATTGTAAGTTATGTTTAATACGTTACATTTCGAGGACATGGTCATCATCCTCAGAGGGTTTTAACACTACTAAGGTATACATACAATATTACACAGCTATATATACACGCCCTCCCCCCACACCTCCCCATACCGGTTAATCCAAGGCCGACCTGGTGGGGGAATGGGAGGAGCCACATTAAATCTACTACATGTATCTATTATTAACACTAAAAACCAATTTAACAATACATTATAAAACTATTAAATACAAAAAATAACAAACTGGTCTACTAAAACTATAAACAGTCAAACAGAAATAAAAATAACAATAATAATAATTAAATTTAAAACAAAAAACTAATAGGCCTAATGAAATAAATAACAAACAAAAGAAATTAAATACTTAATAAAATAAAATAACACAACCTTTAAAATCCAATATTAACAAATACAGATAAACAAAATATAATTAATATAGGGCTATAGTTTAACAAAACCTACATAAGGGTAACGTATTAAACATAACTTACAATTTAGTTGTTTAGTTATTGTTTTTGTTCCTTGTTTTGTGGTTCGGGTTTCATTTAAATCAGTATGATTTTGTCGCTACAGTGCTCTTTTATTTGTTTAAACTTTTATACAAATTTAAAGAAGATATATACATTTTCGTTTAACTTCGAAAACATTCGTACATCTTCGTATAACATATAAACATATTAGATTATTAATTTCTTCACTATAATATCAATAACTTCTAAATCATATTTATGATCTATCAATATGAAATAAAAAGCAATTAAAATATAATATTTTTATCTTCCTTAAAATATATAGTAAGTATATAAATTTTACAAAATCTACAAATAGGCCTACAGTTTTATAATTCTTATAGTTGTACACATTTAGCGAGTTAAAAATCCCCGTCAGCATAGTTAGGTAGGACTAGATAAAGTCTGCTGTTTTAAAATAGTATTTAAAAAATGATGTATTTCCGATGTGTATCTTATTAATCTGCCTGTGAATTTTCACGGGACTTACTAGTACGAATATAATGCAAAATACTTATTAGACCCATATTTGTAGCAGTCAGCTTCACTAATCCGAACTGTTGTGCAGCATAATAATATATTTTATGTTCCACAGCCGTAGTTAGACTGAAGGCAATTTTCTGTTGAAATTATACTAATGCAATACTTCTACTAGAATTTCTTTGTGTTATTTACGCCTTGACATATTGCTCCAACTCACGCCTCGGAACCTCGATGTAAGTAATAATTTATCCAGGAGGTAATTTAATCAGGATCATAGGCAGGGCGTTTTAGCTAATCGAGAATCATAAGGAGCAAACTTAAAACAACATCTTAGTCGCGTGAATTATAACTGTACTTATATCTATACTTTTGATAGTTTTCTATACTTTTCCTTTAAATTGGGATTTATGGATGTAAGGTAAGGTTAAAAATATATTCTTTATATATTTAATTTAATATTCCTACTTTTCATCTAAAATATACTAGTGTAGAATCCCATATGTTTTAAATACCAACCCCCTCCCCCATTGTCCAATATTATTCTGATGACTTCTGAGTAAAGTAGTAAATAGAAGTATAGGTCTAATAAATTATAAAGGTCAGCTGTTTAATAATATAAAATTGTTAAATTATCTAAGCAAAATTTTACTATTTTTAAAACTTTTAAAATGTTTATTACCTAACAGGGGTCATATAAAGTAAAGGGGTTATTTAAACATAATCTGTATGACTTATGACCATCTCTTAACAAAATTAAACCTACAATTTATAGACAAATTAATAAAGTATGAAATCAGCAATTAATGAAAATGCCACTGAAAAAATAGCCTACTTGAAAATTTAGTGTAGGAAGTAAACAGGACTAAACTTTATTATGTTTTACTCAAACATAAAATCAAACTCTTTAGTACACGGGTTTTATCTAAATTTACACGCCAGTAGTAGTTAAATTTATGGATATAAAAAGTCTTAACTTACAATGTGTTATAAAACCATACCTTTCACTACAAAAATAATAATTTACTCTAAAAAATATTTTGACAGTTTTTATTATTTCCAGTTTTAAAGTATTTTGTTCTTTTCAGAAAATCTTTAATCTTATATAAACAGAATTATATTTATGTCATATCGAATTTCATATCGCATTATTGTTTATAACTTTATATCAAATCAACCAATTTAAAAATTACTATACCAAGTCACTTATAAAAAAATCTCTTCCATAAAAATATGATTTGAAAAACTGTTTGATTCGTAGTTTTCCCTTTAGATTCAAAATACGTGGTAAAATTTGTTTCGATAATTAACGCACTCCTTATTTAACTCTTTAATTTAGTTACTAAAAAACAGTTTTGAATGAAGTGAGAGAAAGGATTACTATTCTCTATTTACAAAATGTTTTTACTTTCATCAAGTTAAAGTATGACAAACTACATTTTACCGTTAGACATTTTGAAATTTCAGTTATTGGACAGAGGAAGGAAAATTGTGACTTTACAAAATACTTGAAAATATGTCCCCCCTGTGAATAGAAAACATTTACAGAAGCAAGATATATATTTAAAGTGTAATGAATTCCAAATTTAATGTAGAAAATATTAAAACGAACGCAGTGTATAGCTTGACTATTCAATAAAACAAATAAAAGACTGTCACAATCTGTACAATAACTTTTTGCTGGATAAGTATTAAGGTTGGATTGCTGTCCTTTCTACACTGGCTAAACGATTTATCGATTTGTTTTCCCATTTCTGTTCGTGTGGGGAGAAGGTCGACGACTAATCTCATAACTGAATCTCAATAATTTTAGTATGTATAGTTTTTCTAATCTTATTAATTGAATTTCTACAAGTTTAAAACCCCGTAAATGTTTGTACTATCTGCCAAGATAACCTATTTAAGTTTCATAAAAAAACTATAAGATAATAATGAAACTATAGTTCAAGAATAAAATTTTACTTATATTATTTTATCTATTAAAACATTACATTTTACAAAAAGAATTAACTTCTTCTTAAAAACTTTATCTTACTCTTTGTTTCTTTCTAAACCAAATACAAACCTTTCCAAAACGAATTAAAATAAAAGCTGGGTCATTAGATTGAGGAAACTATACAGACACATAAACTATTAAACTCAAACATGGACATTCAACGAAATTTAATGTTTGTATTTTGTTGTTTTTTTTTTATATTATTATTATTAAATATACACTTACTAAGTAACAAATAATTTATAATCAAACAGTTGAAAAATGTATTAGGCTAATTGTTGTACAAGTATGAATAAGTTCGGGTGTACTTGGCCTTAAAGGGTTGATGGTCTCTGGCGTACATTGTTTGCATACATTAAAACAAGAATTTATTATTTATGGTGACCCTCTATATAATATACACTGATTTTTTATTTTTATTTATTTTATTGTTTTTATAAATGAATATATACAAAAATGCTTGTAAATAGTCATTTATAAAAATTTAAAAAAAGAAATACAAAAATGCTTAATATTTTGCCATCTAAAATGAGAACCGATTTGTAGCTGACGAAGCTTTATTGAAAGGGGTTGGCGTCCAAAGCAGGTAAGGATTGTAACTAGTGGTACTAATCAACAGTTAAAAGCACTTTTTAAACACCATAATAGCTGTTACATATTATAAAAGTAAATGTGTGCGGTCATGGGACCCCCGAACGAAGTTCATCACGCCTTTTCTTACTTCTTTTACCAGCCTTAACGGCAACATACACACATAATTTTAATCTTTCAATTCCCGTTTATTATTAGTTTCTTTTTATGAAAATATGTACTGTTTTCATACGTTTAATCTTATTATAATAAAGGTGTAGAATTAATTATACCATCAAAGCTAAGATGGTAAACACAGTTAAATGTCCATTCATTGTAAATACATTCAATAAACATAAAATGTTGGTTCATCAGTCTAGGCCTAAAGTAAAATTATTGTGTGTATGTTTAATTTATTTTGTCTGTCTTAACGGCAACATACATACAATAATTTTAGGTTAGGCATAAACTTAAAATAAAATTACTTTCTATGCCTAACCTAAAATTATTGTATGTATGTTGCCGTTAAGGCAGGTATAATAAATTAAATATACACACAATAATTATAGGTTAGGCCTAGACTGTTGAACCAACAATTTATGATTATTCAATGTATTTCAGGGCTTGACGATAATATATCTGAACTACTCCGGACGGAACCGATCGTCTCTTAATAAAATTGATGAACCAAAACACATGTTTCTTGAATGTATTTACATTCATTGTCATAGCAACCAATTTGATAACGCTTTTTCGTTACTCGCACTTTATATTTATCATTTCCATAGCAACCAATTAATAACACTTTTTTTCGTTAAGCATTACATTTTCTATTTGTTAACTCCTACCGCAACCCGCTTTTAAGGAACTTCGTTCCAATAGTAACCTCATGCTTCAAACTCCTTCTACAAGATAGATTGATACATTACATTTATTGCCTTTCCTTTCAAAGTACGTCCAATTTGTTATTTTTATTAAAACACGTCAAAATACTATAGCCACATAAAACAGCTGTATCAAGATATTGTAGCACATTCATGAAATTTGTATTATGAAATACATATGTTTACGTTGACAATGTATTTTATAATATATTATAATAATTTGTTAACAAATTACACAAGATTAAATAAATATTTTTAATGAAATATAATTATATAGGCCGATATATTACTAATTACGTTTAGTTTTAATTCCCAATCATTCGTGTGGGACATTCGTTTCGTTTACATTCATATATCGTAATTAGTCTTTTTTTTTGCTAATATTCTTTTTTGGCGTCTGAGCTTCTCCGTAACTTTAGATAATGTTTAGGAGGAAACGAGGATTTAATTTTGAAATAATTGTTACAAAATTACAATTGCCTACAGATAAATATTTACAAAATTATTTATAAATAAAAAATGTGGATTACGTTAACTATTCTAACATACTTGAACTACAACTAAATTTTCTTAGACATAGTAAGAATGTTTTTTTAAACAGATTCAAAAACTATATTAACTTTTTTGCACCAAAATGTATAACATAATCATACCAACAATAAAAGAAATCAAATCATTATTTGAGTTTATTACACAAGTGAAGAGGAGGCTGTTGGACGTGGTAGAGTGGAAGATGTAAAGGTTAACTTTAGTTTGAATAATTGTGTCTATTAATGAATATATCATAGTTTTAAGATTGGTTTGTTAAGAAAATATTATTTTCTGTGTTTTTTAATAATACAAAAACTCACTTTATTTGAAACTTTTATTATTATTTGTTTATTACAACTGTGGCGACTAATTCGCAATGATTGAATGAAACCGCAGACCACAAGTAGAAGAAACAATAACAGAACAATTTAATTCAAAGTTATGTTTATTGTACTACCCTTATACACATTTCAATGACATAGTCATCATCCTCTTGGGGCTTTAAAGTCTAGGGGTTACTCCGTCCTCCCCACTCCTCTCCGTTCACGCCCAATCACAACGCGTCTAGGTGGGGAGTAGGGGAGGAGTGACGAACCCGTTACAAGGCATAATAAATAGAAATTAAAATAATACAAAATATAAATCCTTTTAACAATTTAATAAAATAAATTTAAATATAATCAAAAATACAATAAAAATGTAAAATAAAAAATATATAATAATTTATATAGGATAACACAATAAACTGAGTGCAAATATTGTAGATAAATAATAAATAGTACATTGTACTATTTCTTTGAAATGTGCATAAGGGTAGTACAATAAACATAACGTTTTATTAAATTGTTGGGTTATTGTTTTTGTTCCTTCTATTTGTGGTTCGGGGTTTCATTCAATCATTGTGATTATTTGTTTAGTTATATTATAAATACATTTTATTTTATTAATGGGTAATGTATGTAGATAGTTGGACTGGAAGATATTGTGCTGGTGATTCGCTAATGCTGTCTATGAAGTTGAATTAGAGCATTAGGGAGGTTTCTGGTTTACATAAATACAAAAGGGTGATTAAAATAAAAATCCCCTGTCCTGCAATTTCTTCAGGTTCTAGAGCGTACACTGCAGAGCAGCCAATGTCACTAAACTTGTCAAATAAATTCAGTCAAATTTTTATTGATAAAAATAAAGTTTGTATGTAATATGAGTTAATAATAGGTTTAAATTGATTTAACGTGTAATATCATTAGAGTGTACATAGGCGGGGAGGGGGTGCATGTAAGTTCAAAATTCAAAATCGGGTTTCTTATCAGAAACTTGTATTAGAATGTTTTACTTTGATTACTTTTGCGTGTATTTTTATGATAAATATAGCCGTATTTACTAGATGTTATTTCTAGTGTTCAAAAAGTATATTATTCACTAAATTTATAATAAAAAGATTAAAGAACACTATTATATTAAGTAATATTTTTATCTAATGTAGTCGGAATGGACGACATATACAAACTCATAACCTATACGATCCACTGTATTATCACATTATTACTTAATTCTATGCAAATTCACCTCACCATTCAACAGCTTCTGATTAAGCAAATGAGATGCACCGCTAACAATTGCATCCTATTATTACTGATCCCGTGTATTACTCGTTCTCTAGACACATAAAACACCGGTGTACATCATCGTAGATTAGTAGGTCCGTATTTTAATTAAAAACATCGTCTGTTTAATAAATCTGAAAACGTGTTTAATATTTGAACACGTACATTTCAAAGCCTTAAATATCTTTATTCGGCTCTATAGATAAATTTGCATTAATGAGCATAATTAACGGGAAAAACATGCTTGCTGTTTAATTTTGGTTTATTAATAATTAAAACATTTAGTTTGCTTAGACCATTTTGAAGTTTAGTTGAATTTTCATGGTCATTTGTCTTCAGTAAATAACAGAACCAATAAAATGCAGTAAAGTGTAACTATAACTATGGGAGACTCCTGCCTGCTTGATTCACTATCTCAATTTAATTTAACACAATCAATTTATTTCTCTAGCTAAGACCTACCTTACACTTTTATTTCTTCGGTTAAATAGTAGAAAACCAAAAAATACCAAAGGTTTTAACAGAATGAGAGTGAATTTTTTTTACAAATTGTATGGGTTTGTATGAACAGAATTGCCTTTTGCTTTTAAATAAAATCAAATTATTAGTTAGGTATCCTAGTGTTAATTTGATTGAAAATAACAAATATGTTATTTCTAATTTGTGATAATGTTATTTGAAAATAGTATTTATGTTCCATCTGTGTATACAAAGTGTCTATGTAAAAATGACACATTGATATTGCTTTTTTTAGAACGAAGTTTCTTAACGCGGTTGCGGTAGAAGTTAAGAAATAATAAAAAATGTAATTCGTAACGAAAAAAAGTGTTATTAATTGGTTGATATGGCAAAGACACATATAAAATACGAGTAACGAAAAAAACGTTATCAAATTGATTGCTATGGCAATTAATGTAAATACATTCAAGAAACATGTGTAGTTCAGATATTATCGTCAAGCGCTGAAATTTAAGTATAGGCTTAACCTAAAATTATTGTATGTATGTTGCGCTTAAGACAGCTGAAATAAATTAAACGAACACACAATAATTTTAGGTTAGGCCTAGACTGATAAACCAACATTTTATGTTTATTGAATGTTTATATTAACTTCGTAAGAGCACCAACCCCCCCCCCCCCCCGCCCAGGTGCACTGGAGGCATTTCGCATTGTCAGAAATAAGATCAGGGTCCCCGAAAAACCTCTCGGCTTTTTATCCATTTTTAGAGGTTTCAAATAATTATGCCCTTTTAGATGTACTTTATGCACTTGCGATACATTTCCGCTTTCTCCCGAAACTGGTTATACGTAGACTTATTCCTGGTATTTTTCTGAACACGATGCAGAAAACTGCATACAAATATCGGAGCTGTAGGGTCACATTTATTTATTCTTGTCGAAATCGTACTAGTTTGCTTGGTCTAAAAGTCTCATCTTGAGATAAAGTGCAGATAACAATCTGTTGAATAATTGGTTTAAGTCCGACATACAATGTTCGTTCAATACATATTATCTTAATAAATAACTAAAGAGCTTGACTTGTGAGAAAGTAACTTAGATCAAATAAAACTTAGATAAAATTTATTGTGAGATTTTGTGTTCAGGTTTTATTTTATCTACATATTATCTTAGCTATCTATGATTTTGTAACTCTCGAACATAGTTTTCAAAGATTTATCAGCAGTCGAACTAATGTAAAATTATATAAAACAAAGTAATCAAATGTCATAGTTTTTAGTCAGTATTAAATAAATAATTTTAACCTTGGCTATTGCAAAATATATTATTAGTCCATACTTCAGGTATATTTTTATTTGTGAATTCAAAACGCCGACATATATTAGTTGTACACTAAGGACAAAGTACTTGGAAACAATAATTGGATTTGCTGTATCAGGCATTGCTTGGTTTCCAGAGATTATCCTGGTACTAGATATTAATAAACAAGCCTTGGATATTACAATATAATCAAGGATTGTTTGGGGCAACAAGAAATTAAATGGTCTGTAATTGGTTTTGTGAAATACTAATTGATTTTGTAATTGGTACTAAATGAAGTTCATTTGAGGCTATAAATATGCAACAAAAGCCAAGTTATGATTAACTATAAATCTATATATATTTATAATCCAAATACCACGCACTCGTCATGAAATCTCAAAAACCACCGAACGGATTGGATTTAAATTTGGTATGTAGCTTCCTCTAGGACCCTAGGTGCTCGCTAAGAAAGGTTTTCAAAAAATTCTAAATTTTATGGGGGTTTATTGTGGTCAAAGTTGCTAAAAATCCCCATAATAAATACTTAGTGTAATATATTTATTGATATATATTTATTTTTGTTAGTGTACATTTAACTTTGATTTGTCTATCCGTGCAAAGTTTGTCTAAAATTATATTGATAATTATGTAAAATATTTGGAATATATATAATTTAGTTCGAATATTTCTTAGTCGATTGTGGTGAAACTTGTGGACAATATCGAATACAATCAAACAATGAATTTGTCTTCTTCCTGAATGAAAGTCACAACTCACTTATAATAAGATAGATACTACATGTTTTGATACTACATTCGCTAAACTAGTAAGGACACAACCTTATAGGTTATTTTAAAACTTATAGAAACCAATTAAACACTATTACAAAGACAGTTAAACGAAATTATTATAGAGACCAATTAATTAAATGTAGAAATACTCCGAAACATCTTTGGGAAATTATGAACGATTTGAGCGGTCGCGGTGGCAGTAAGAAACGTTTTCCAATAAAACAATATTTGCAAGGTTCCCAATCAGACATAAACACAGACACATATATTCAAGTTACTAATGACACTGATTTGAATAAAAACCCCGAACCACAAAACAAGGAACAAAAAACAATAACTAAACAACTAAATTGTAAGTTATGTTTAATACGTTACCCTTATGTACATTTCGATGACATGGTCATCATCCTCAGAGGGTTTTAACGCTACTAAAGTATACAGACAATATTACAGAGCTATATATACCCACCCTCCCCCACTCCTCCCCATACCGTTCAATCTAAGACCGACCTGGTGGGGGAATGGGAGGAGCCTCATTAAATCTACTACAAGCATCTATTATTAACAATAAAAGCCTATTTAACAATAAATTATAAAACTATTAAATACAAAAAATAACAAACTGGCCTACTAAAACTGTAAACAGCCGAACAATAATAATAATAAAATAAAAAAACTAATAAGCCTAATGAAATAATAAAACAAACAAAAGAAATTAAATACTTAATAAAATAAAATAACATAACGTTTAAAATCCAATAATAACAAATACAGATCAACAAAATATAAATTATATAGGCGTACGGTTTAAAAATACAAATAACTGAAAGTTAAAAAATAAATTAAAGTTGAAAAATATTACCAATAATAAATACTATCTATTGCTAAAGGTTCCTATCCAGACCTAAGTAAAGAAAACAATGACGAGTTAGGAATAGGCCCTTTATCTGCATTTAATAACATATCATTGACAGCCTGAAAAATGGAATTGCTTTCCAAGCTGTTCAATAACTTGTTTGAAGTCACTTCTTTTTTTAACCTAACATTGGATATTTCCAAGATAAGGTTTGTTTCAAGAATGATCTTGACTACTTTCCTAGAATATGGCTGACGTATGTGGATGACATTTTTGCCATTTTTGACCTCAACAAATCGAGTGTTCAGGAATTTGTAGATCAATTAAATGTAGGCCTAATAGTTTTTTTAATTTTTTGAAAAAATCACGCTCAAAATTGCTTGGAATTTTAATTAAAAAATTAAGTAAGACTTACTCGATCACGAATTCGCATTACATAGCTCATGTTTTACATAGGAATCTTCCCGATAACTTACGTATGTTTAACAACTTTAAACTGCAGACATTTAAGAAAAATATTACCAATTGGCTACTGGACTTGGGAAGGGACGGTACTGAGAATGTCATTGTATTCATTTACAGGTAGCAAATTTATTTACCCTCGTTTATTATCACATCCTATCTCGCTCACTAATATTGTAAATACTCAGTGTGTTGACTCGGTATTAATTTGTTGACCCGGATTGTTCTGGTCCGATATTGTCTTGACTTTCTCCGTTTGGCACTTCCCACTCAACCTATATTGCATTTAAATTGTAATTTCTAATGTGGACTAGGCCTAAAATATGTCTTCCTTGTTGTGGATATTTCAGATGCGACTCGTGCCCACGCACAGGCTAATGCGTATGTGGGCACATTTCCTTGTATTTAAAAATATGTATTTTTTGTACTGTTATGATAAGGAAATAAAATAAATTAAATTGAATTGAATGTTATGTTGTGGGCTGAATTAAAGGAGATCTTAGTAAATGTAAAGTCGTCAGTAATAACTTGATCAGAAGCCACACTAACAAATGTAGAGAAGGTTGCCACAATAACAACGTCGTAAAGGAAATGGTGGCAGATAGTTTTCCTTTCGTTTATACCCAGCCGCAAATAAGCTGCTAATAATACTTGTACCAAAGTTAAAGGCTTTCATAAACCTTCGTAATAATGTATAGGGTGTCCCACGAAGAGGCCCCTATTTTTGAATTGATATGACAGACGTATCGAGCTCGCTACAGACTTGAAATTCTACTGTCGTGACTAACACATATGTAAAAGAAATACCCCTGAGTATGAGTTAATTCTGACTGATCCAAACAAAATGGCGGAAAAACAAAAAAACAACAAAATCAGCAATCGTATTTTAAGGGTAAACCTACTTTTATTTAGAATAGGAACAGCTACAGCTGTTTAGACTATTTTAAATCTATCAGCTGACTGCGTGTATCCACAACAATGAACATATTTGGTAATAAACATTGGCATTTGTTATTAAGTTGCATTGTAAAGTGTCTTATGTACTATGCCGTTTTCAACTGAGCAAAAAGTGAAATGTTGTTCCTGGGCTATTGCCTTTGAAAATAATTATGAAGCAATAAGGTGTTTTAGGGAAAGGTACCCAGGTGTAGTTCCACCGTCAAGGAAATCTATTCGTAAGTGGAAGACTATCCTACTAGAAAAGGGGTCAATACAAAAAAAATACCATAGATCCTCCAACATAGAAAATGAAGAAATCGTATGTGCTGCTTTCATGGAATCTCCAAATACGCCATCTGTCCAAAGGTATGCCAAAAAGAAGAAAATCAAACATTATAAAACTCATTTAGTTCACGGACTGCTTGAAGATGATCCTGACAGACGATTGGAATTTTGTTCGAAAATAATTGAAAAGACTGACGTAGATAGCAAATGGCATGAAGGAATCGTGTTTTCAGATGAAACGACATTTTATCGAACAGGAACTGTAAACAGGCATAATTGTCATTACTATAACACAAAAAATCCACATATCTTACAAGAAGAGAAATTAAAATCAACAGGTATAACAGTTTGGGCTGCTGTTACCAAGGATGGTGATTTGTCGTATGACATATCCCGACAAACGATGACTGGAGAAAGGTATGCATCAGTTTTAAGCAATCACATAGTTCCTCATCTTTCTCAGCCTGAGATGAAAGACGTTTTTTTCCAACAGGATGGAGCTCCTCCGCATTATGCTAATGTGACCAAAGCAGTTTTGGACCAAAATCTTCCTAACCGTTGGATAGGTCGTGGCAGCAGCTTCATGGACTGGCCCCCAAGGTCTCCAGACTTGACTTTTTGTGACTTTTTTCTGTGGGGCTTTTTGAAGGAGAAGGTTTATTGTCATAACATTGCGACAGACGATGAACTAATGAGGTTGATCGAAGAGGAACTGTTGTTGATACCTCGAGAGTTGTTCAGCAAAGCGTATGACTGTTTTCTATTTCGTTGTCATCAGTGCATTGCGATCGATGGACATCAGTTTGAATAAGGTTTATGGATCAAATAGATTTAATTTATTTATGAGATACTTATATCTTTAATTCCCTAACGTTGTTTAGTGCTTAGTAACATCGTTAAAATTCAATAATTATGTTGTAACACTTAAGCAAATAAAACTATTTTAACGAAAAGGTACTATTTCTTTGATATCCCGCCATTTTGTCCTAATGTGTCAGAATTAACTGATACTCAGGTGTATTTCTTTTACATATGTGTATGTTAGGACTGTTGAGTTTCAGGTTTGTAAAGTGTTCGGTGCATCTAATCTATTAATTCAAAAATAGGGACCTCTTCGTGGGACACCCGGTATATAATGTGCAGAATGTAGATAATGTACAACATGCTTGTAGTAGTATCTAGTAAAATAATCCCTTATTTTGAACAGAACAGAAAAAATGTGTAGTTAAAACAGCATTTTCATAATCAAGAATTAACAACAAACACCTGTAATATTTATTGTATACTTCATATTATTTATCTCCAGTTTAGTAACAATCAGATGCTCTATCCTTCATCTATTTTAAATTCCATAGTGCTGAAAAAATATGACTAGGAGGATAAAATTATTACGTTCGTCAAATACTCTCTGCATTACCGACCAACTACACTAGCCTAAGTAGTTCCCTTTATCCCGCAAGGCGGCGACACTGAACAGACACCAGCTGTTGAAGCAGCCATGCACTATTAGTCATGTGACCAACTTTAGACGGGGCATGTAATTCAGTTGAAAATCGCAATTTTATTCCTTCTTGTCGATCTAAGAAGCAACGCCATGAGTTCGCTTGTAATGCAGTTTTTGTAAATTGTAAATGTTATAGTCGTGAGTTATTGAACGACAGTGCGTTATTAAATAAAATGCTTTATACTTAAAGCCTATTCAACAAAATCCAGGTATGTAATAGTGTCTTAGCAATATTGCCAGATCAAAATGTCTTAGCGTGTTTAGATTAGATTAGATGAGATTTATTAGCCTCATTTACGGCATACAAATTTCAGCAAAGCTGAAGTATACATGTGAGTTGTCCTACACTTAGAATACATATACACATAATACTTTAATATTTTAATAAATAAAATAGTTTAAACAAGTTAGAACAATAAATATACAAGATATAAAAAAATATATATATATAATACATTATTACAGACAAATCAACAATGTTATATAGCCTCAAGGACTACTTGTCAAGTACTCTCTCACTGAGTAAAATGCCCGCTCAGTGAGGTATCTTTTTAAATTTTTTTCAAATTCACACTGGGAATCAATTTTTTTCAAATACTGAGGCAGTCCATTGTACAACTTCAAACCTGAGTAATACACCCCCTGTTCAAATACCTTCAGTCTATGAATAGGATATTTTAGTATTTGCTGACGGAAAGAATATCCATGCTGGTGCTGACTGACCCCACTCTTGTGGGATTTAAAATAGAGCAAAACGTTCAAAATATAAATACATGGCAGGGTTAAAAATTGGATTTTTTTAAATATATCTCTAAACGAATCTCTATACTTCAAATTACAGATTATTCTTATTATCTTTTTTTGTAGACAAAACATTTTTATGGACTCTACAGAATTACCCCAGATGGCTACGCCATACCTAAGGTGTGAGTAAACATAGGCATAATACACGGTCTTAATTGTGGCATAACTGCAAGTTTTTGAGATTGCACGAAGTGCGAAGCACGCAGAGTTAAGTTTATTTAAAAGAGAATGGATATGACATTTCCAGTTTAATTTCTCATCAATAATGATTCCCAAGAGTTTTGAGGAGTCAGTGCTTGTAATCATGGTTTCTAAATAAGGCACAACTATTTTATTTCTTACACATTTTGATCCAAAATGAATCATTTGTGTTTTACTTGGGTTTAATTTTAAACTATTAACTGAAAACCAATCCTCAGCCATTGTTAATGCCAATGTCAAGGATTTCTCTAAATCTTTAATGTTTTCTCCAGAAATTGTCAGAGTGGTATCATCAGCAAATAATACAGCTTTAGTTTCACCTACATTATATGGTAAATCATTTACTTAGATCAAAAACAGTAAAGGTCCCAATATTGAGCCCTGGGGAACCCCTCGCCGATTAATTTGCCAAGACGAATTATAGGTCTTACGAGAGTCTGTATATAATACTCTTTGCCTTCTGTTAACTAAGTAACTCTGAAACCAATCGTTTGCTACTCCATGTAAGCCATAATAACTTAATTTACTTAAAAGAATTACATGGTCAACACAGTCAAAAGCCTTAGACAGGTCACACATCACAGATGCAACATGACCTCTTTTGTCAATTGAACGTATTATAGACTCAACTAGTTCATAAATAGCAGATTCTGTAGATTCTGTGTTCATTTTTTGCTTATGAAACATTAGCCTTGTAAGTTATTGCCAATCAAGTTAAGTTTATATTCAGGATTATCAATAATATTTCCAAATAATTAAGTGTAATTTTAAAGATTTATCTAATTCAATTTTTCATTTTTTGAATACAATCAGTGTACAATTAGTGTAACTTGCCTAAATTCAAACTTAAATCTAGGCTAAAGCAAATTGTGTAACCATATTCTTATAACTTTAAGGTCATAAAGTAGAGTTGTGTAACTTATTAAACAAATGAGAACTTATTAAACTTATCATTCAAATAATATGTCTGAAATATATGAACATATGAACATGTGCTTTCTGAAAGTTTAACATGTGTTGAAAGCATGAACATGTGGTAACAGTTAAAGTTTAACATGACAAATGGTAACAGGTTAACCAATGTTAAATCTTGAATTACCTATTAACAATTATTCTCAACCTTGCTTGTTAAACACTTATCAAAATAATATAAAGGCAAACTCTTTAAGCCTAAAGTCTGTTCACAATGTTTTTGGTTTTAAAACCTACCATAATTCCATAATTGCTAAAACCATGTTCTTTGGTTTTACATGCAGTGTATAACTGGTACAAGATGGAGAGTTAAAAATGTTCTTCTGCTATTAAAACAAAAACTTTACCTTCAGACCATCAATGCAACTTCTTACTGTTTAATTTCAGCGACAGTGCCTAGTGTTTGAAAATAGCTACACTCAAATTACTAACTACATTTTCAAAACATAGCTATGAACTATATAATAAAGTTGTACTTAAATCTGCAGTGAACATTTTCTCATAAATTGTTTTTTGAATAGGTTGTGTAAATATTGTTGTTTTCTTAAGTTTTAATATATAATAAATGTCTTTTGTAATTTAATTTAATTGGGAGGTGCGCTATAGCAAATTTTGGAACTACAATTCTTAAGGGATTTCAGTCAAAATTCTAACAGTTTTTTTTTATTTATTATAAGAGAGACGTCTCAGCAAATTGTTAAATCCCATTATTTTTAATTATTTAATTTTACTTAGCATTAAGGTTGGCCAACAAAATAAATGTTACATATTAATAAATCCATGTTACAATATATTTAATCTTGTAATTTTTTATAGTTAATAAAATTGTATAAATTTGTATTTATTATTAATTGGGAGGGTTTTTCAGTTTTTAATTTTTTGGGGAGGGATCTTTTAAATTCAACAAAATATATATTGTAAAACAAACTTTTATTAAATCCCTTTTTTTGTAATTAAGGGCATATAAATTTTTGACTTTTTCTAATTAAGGGCATGTCTTTTTTTTATAAATATATTTAAAATATTTTTTTTTGCTTTGGTCAATAAATTAAAATCTAATCTAATTTCTTCTTTATTGAGTTGACCTCAATATATGTGAATAATATTTGTGAGTGATCGGCTAAGACATTTCTTCAGTTTGGCGAGTATTGTTTTTAAGGTAAGTCTTTTGAACATGTACAGTTTATGCGGTCCAGTGTAGCTTCCATATTTTTAATTGTTTTTATCCAAGAATGGTACAAAATTTAGCAGGAAGATATTTTTCAAACATATATTTGTTTTATTTATTAGTTCAGTATTTTTTAACTTCAATAATAATTGTTTAGATAGTTTTCAACTTGTTCGGATAGCCAACAGTTGCAAGTGACAATGGGTGCGTAAATAAGCTACTAAATCGTTTCAAAAATTATAACTCGCATCATTTGTCTCTTGTCGGGCGACTTCATGCAGTAGCTCTAATCATGTTTAATCGTTTCCAATGTGCGATCGGCCATATTCTTTAACTTTAAGATTATTTTTACAACTTGTTCGGATAGCCAATAGTTGCAAGTGATAATGGGTTCGTAAGTAAACTACTTAATCGTTTCAAAAATTAGAAATCGCATCATTTGTCTCTTGTCGGGCGACTTCATGCAGTAGCTCTAATCATGTGTAATCGTTTAAAATGTGCGATCGGTCATATACTTTAACTTTAAGATTACGTTTACAACTTGTTCGGATAGCCAATAGTTGCAAGTGATAATGGGTTCGTAAGTAAACTACTTAATCGTTTCAAAAATTAGAAATCGCATCATTTTTCTCTTGTCGGGCGACTTCATGCAGTAGCTCTAATCATGTGTAATCATTTCCAATGTGCGATCGGCCATATACTTTAACTTTAAGATTACGTTTACAACTTGTTCGGATAGCCAATAGTTGCAAGTGATAATGGGTTCGTAAGTAAACTACTTAATCGTTTCAAAAATTAGAAATCGCATCATTTGTCTCTTGTCGGGCGACTTCATGCAGTAGCTCTAATCATGTGTAATCATTTCCAATGTGCGATCGGCCATATACTTTAACTTTAAGATTACGTTTACAACTTGTTCGGATAGCCAATAGTTGCAAGTGACAATGGGTACGTAGGTAAGCTACTTAATCGTTTCAAAAATTAGAAATCGCATCATTTGTCTCTTGTCGGGAGACTTCATGCAATAGCTCTAATCATGTGTAATCGTTTCCAATGTGCGATCGGCCATATTCTTTAACTTTAAGATTATGTTTACAACTTGCTCTAATAGCCAATAGTTGCAAGTGACAATGGGTACGTAGGTAAGCTACTTAATCGTTTCAAAAATTAGAAATCGCATCATTTGTCTCTTGTCGGGCGACTTCATGCAGTAGCTCTAATCATGTGTAATCGTTTCCAATGTGCGATCGGCCATATACTTTAACTTTAAGATTATGTTTACAACTTGCTCTAATAGCCAATAGTTGCAAGTGATAATGGGTTCGTAAGTAAACTACTTAATCGTTTAAAAAATTAGAAATGGCATCATTTGTCTCTTGTCGGACGACTTCATGCAGTACATTTACCTTAAACACATTTAACGAACAATATAATAAGAATGCAGTTGCTGTCACTTTCTTTGATTTTTGCTACCGACAACATCGTCGTGAACTCTATTTAGTATCCATATAATCCGTTATAATAATAACATCGTAGGTCAGTATGAACTTCAACAACGACCTCTTTGTTTTTCTTTATTTTGAGGTAACACAAGTGAATTTTTAGAAGAAAGAGGCCAAATCTATGACAGATGAAAAATAAATAAATAAATAACTATTTAAAAAAATATAAATTTAGTAACACATGCTGCTTATTTGTCTATACTGATTTGTATTAATTTGTTAAAGATTAGTTTGAATTTTACTTTTATAGATTTCCTGTCAGAAATCAGTATGAATTTTCACTATATTAGTTCTTATATAACCAAAATTTAAGAAACGTTGCTAATAATTACATTTCATTTGGATTCCTAAAATATAACGCTTACTTGCTATCATAAAAAATCACATTAATGAAAGTGGTTTCTATCCTGGAAAATATAATATGCTTCATATGCAATGTAAACCATAAATCTCCAAATATACATTTTCTAAAATACATTTCTCTGACGAAGAAGATTTTCATAATAAAAAAAGAAGGAAACACTAGTACTTAAGGATTAAATAAGTGAAAATGGTTCACATAAAAAATCAAACAGTTAACTGTAATAACTTAGTAATAGATTAATTGATCTCTTATTTATGATCGTTTAGAAAATTGTAATCCAAAACAGCAGATGCTTAAACAATACATTTAAAATTATGTTGATTAGGACCCTTTCAGTTTTAATTAGCGCTGAAAGTGACAGAACGTGTTGTAAGGGAAGTAATAAACTAAGTTGTCCTTCGTCCTGCCTTGTGATACTGATTAAATTATATACTTGACAAAGTTTCCTCTTTGAGCCGTGGTAAAGAGAACAATATTCTCCAAGTGTGTAAACAACAGCTCAGACAAAGAAATAGTAAGTACTGCATCGGTGTATTTACTTCTTTAGGATATTTTCTGTATATTTTGTGATTACTGCAAGACAAAATTAGAGACAGTTTCTATTAAATCTTGCTTCACATTAAGGCTCCTTAAGACACATTAAGGTGCATATATCTAGATATCTAGAGATATATGTAAAACAATTTAACAAATCAAGTTTTCTATTGTTTTGAGGTTATTTTATAAGACTCTTCATGACTGGTAGTTTTAAACTTGCGTATGTAAATCCGCTTTTATAAACAGGTTATTCACAAAATTATGATTAAAATTTCAAAAAATCCGTAGTCTTTTTCACAGCCTCAATTTTATTTTGTCACTTGTAAACTTTGGTCTCAAAAACTGATTGATATGACATGTTGAATTTTGAATAGTTTTACAACCATATAACCGAACTACAATAAATAATCTACTTTTTCCAACCATTAAATTCAAAGTGGCGACTGTTTGAATTGTTTGATTTTTAATATCTCAAAAACTAATAACTTGACGAAAATGTACAGGAGACAAACAAGTTGTGTGTTTTAATGAAAACAATGTTTGTTATTACTGTAGTGGATCTAAACTGACAGTAGATTTGATTAGTTCTAGGCTAATCCGGTATGTTTTAGACAAGTTTCAATACATTTTGTCCTCACTATTTGGTCAATAACTCGGTTATCCATTGACCTACAGAAAAAATACAAAATGATTTTGTAATTAAAACTCAACAATTTTGGGAAAGTTATTGACTTTTGAAATATTCAAAATCAAATATTACAAACGCCCGCCATTTTTAATTGAGTTGTTCGATAAAGTAGATTATTTTTGTTGATATTTTGGTTATGTTATAAAACACAATGCAAAATTCAAAGTTGTTATATCAATCTATGTTTGAGAGAAGTGAGGAAAACAAAATGGAGGTATTTGTAAAAACCAGCTACTTTAAAACATTTTAATGAAGATATTGTGAATTTTCTTTAGCACAGGAATCCAAAAGTATTGGTAGAGTATTTGTAGCATTGAAACACCCTGTTTAAACTAAGATAAAATTTTAATTTTTAAAGTTGTTTTGAATTACATGAAAATATCGAAGTGGAGCCGCCTTTTTATAGACACATTTTTAGTCAAAATCTATTTGCCCGATTTTTATCAAATAAAACCTAATGCATGCATTTACAGTCGCCATAAGACAATTTTCATATCGACTCCTTTTTATTTTCAAAAATATAGATTTTATTTATTTATGATAATTCTAACAAAAAAGGATTTTTAACAAAAGCAAAAAACCAACGCGTCAAGCTATGACTATTTTTTATTTAAAAAAAAGAGTTGAAATAAAAAAAATTGCAAAGGTATGCTTTAAGAATATAAAAGATTTGATTAAATATTAACAAAAAAAAGAAGAGGAGAGGAATAATACACTGTAAACTACATTTAATCACTGAACAAATATTTTTAAAAAATAAGAGCGAAATCAACTAATATCTAAAGCTATGAATCTATAACTGAACAAATATTGGTCGCATTAAAAATATATTTCTCTCAAAATTACCAAAACCGATCGATGCTCTTCACTCAAGACTCTGTGCAACTTCTTAGTTGGAACGCTTGGGAGTCCTTTTCATTGAAATTTCCAAGATATTGTTTGGAAATGATTCTTCTGTAACATAAATATAACTAGATCACCTATAGAGCTTAAGAGTGAAGATAGTCGCAAAAACTGCATTTCTCGATGAGGCTAGTAAATAAAAGGACCGCTAAGCGTTTTAACTATTTTGTAATTAGACTCATGGATACATTCAAATGAAAGTATTGAATCTAAGAAGTTGTACAGAGTCTAATGCGATCAATATTTGTTTAGTTTCATAGATTCATAGCTTTATATATATTAGTTGATTTCTCTCTTGCTTTTTTATATTTGTTCAGTGATTAACTGTAGGTTTACAGTGTTTTCCTCTCCTCTTTTATTATTTTGTTTTATTTTTTTTCTAATATTTAATCAAATCTTTTATATTCTTAAAGCATAGCTTTAGAAATTTATTTATTTCAATTCCTTTTTTTAAAATAAAAAAATGATCATAGCTTGATGCATTGTTTTTTGCTTTTGTTAAAAAGCTTTTTTTGGGAAGATTTTAAAATCCTTTCTTAGTGCGCCTCTATCACGTATGAGCAATATGTGTATACAATTTTTTTAGCAAGTAATTACCCGGCTTAACGTGTAACTAGAATGTTTCAAATGTAACAGAGAAGTGAAACAAATCACAAGAAAATTGAATTCAGGTGCTTTTATGTATTAGGTTGGCTAAATTATTAAAGATAGTTTAAAAGAATACACTGATATAGTTTTTTTGGAAATAAAAAGTCCCTAGGCGGTATTAAATTAATATTTATAGTTATAGGGGTTGTTACCAGATTTTCACCCCTTAGCAGAACGTAACAAAATGTAAGAGTAGTTTATTTTTTATATATACCTTGTAAGAAATAAATTTTCAAATTTCAGATTTCTAGCTTAAAATAAAGAATAAAAATTAATATTTATTGTTTTAGGGCTTCTTACTACATCTTCGCCTATTAAGAGAACGTGACATAATGTAAAATTGGTTTATTTTTCTATGTATCTTGTAAGAAATGAATTTACAAAATATCAGCTCTATAATAAGGAAAGTATACAAAATGTATATTAATTGTTTTTATGGGTTTTTATCACATTTTCACCCCTAGCATCACGTAACGAAATGTATAACTGGTTTTCTTTTTATATGTATCATGCAAGAAATAAATGTAAAAAGATTCAGCGTTTAAGGTTTAAGAAAAATATAACAAACAATATTTAGCTTTAGGTTTTGTTTCAACCCTTAAAGGCCAAATATTATAAAACCTTTCCTTAGTGCGCCTCTAATACCTATGAGGAATATGTGTATGAAATTTCATGTTTTATGCAGTATTCAATTAATAATTATTGTATTAATACTAGTACTAATACGCCGCTACCGTGTTCCGTGATACGCCGCGAAGCATGAGAAGAAATTCTTGGTCGTATCGAGTAAAATGAGTGACACAGCCCTTCAATATCATTACTAACAACATTCTGAATGGATTTTTCATACAAAACACACAATTGATTATTCTTCGTATATCCTATTAAAAGAGTTTTCAATCCATTTAGAGCCGCGGCTGTTAAAATAAGAGAAAAAAAATCGAACTCGCCCATTTCAAGCATTATATAGTGTGCCACAGCTTGACGCATGGAACGTTACCGCGTTCCGTGATAAGATTAATGAGTGTCAATGAGAAACACGCCTAATGAGGTTCGTCAGTGCCAGCTGTTAGATATTAATGGTGACGTAAAAATACAACAGCTATTAGATCGGGATATGATCATGTGATATAACCTCTAAAAGAATTGATTATTTCGGATAAATTTATGACTTAAATTAAAAATAAGCAATACCTTTATTATTTTCTACTTAATGGAGCTTTAAAAAAACTAAAGCAACACTATACTAATGCAATATTACATACAAAATTAGATAACTAGTATTCGCAAAACATTGCAACAAAGTCGGTTATTTTCGCTACCCAGCTCAATTTGAATGATTGCTTAGCATGTTTATACACATGCAATACAAACAAAAACACTCACGATTGTTTGATTTGACATTCTTTAAACCATTAATAACAGTTACGTCGAGTTTTACTCCGCTATCAAAAACATTCTTGGTATACCAGCATACGATAAACTTCAAAGGTTCGTCATTTGATTCCGTACCATACGAAACAAATTTCCGACAGTGTAATTTCTTGTTGTTACGGGCAGTCCTTGACGATGTAATATCTAGGGTTTGTTTATTAATCGCTAGGGACAGGATAATCTCTACAAAGCCACGAAGCAATTCCACAGACCACAGAACGGATTATTGGTTCAAAGTACTGTATCCATTAGTGTACAAGTAAACTTAGTTGGATTACAGTATAAATTAATAAGCAGTGGTATTGACGGCAATTGTATCTACTTACAGAAAACAATAATTTTACTTAATACACTATATTGAAAAAAAACAAATGGCGTCTTAAATGGTGTAGTTAGAAGCCATTGCCAGACAGTTTTTGATGATTATGAATCAGACCAATATTTTATGATTGTAACATACACGGGTTAACTGTGGATAAATATATAATATTAATATTTGTTGTGCGAAGTTAGCGCCATTGGGTTTCCTTTCCGCTTACCCTCAAACAACTTAATATAAATATACCGAAAGTAATAACTCAAACAACAATTACATACACCAACAAAAAATCAACTCCTATAAAAGCGAGTGTACGTACGTGAGTAACATATAATATAACAGGTGATTTTACCCATCATCTTTAACACTTACACAAACCCAGTATAGATTTACACTTTGGGGTTATGTTATGTTTACAACTTCAATCAATATAATGTCTTACGAAGTTGATTTTTTTAAATATGATTCAGTTATAGAACTAATGTATGCTATAATACGTTTTAATATTTGCTTTGAGTTTATAAACTGTAAATAAATACAACCTTTTATCATCATTATATTCGTTTATACAAATAAAGAAGAGATACTCCTTCGTTTAACTTCGACAATATTCGTACATCTTCGTATAACATATAAACATATTCCATTGTTAATTTCATCATTATAATACTGTATTAGAACGTCTAATCATTTGATCTATCATTATGAAACAAAAAGCAATTAAAAGATAATATTTTAATATTTATTTAGATATATAATAATGTACTTAAATACAAAATTTTAACCTACAGTTTTATAACCGTTGTAATTGTACAAATTTACCGAATTAAAAATCCCCGTTAGCATAGTTAGGTAGGCCTAGAATGATAAAGTCCGCTGTTTTTAAATATTTTTTTGTGTAAATGATGTATTTCTGATGTGTATCTAATTAATCCGGCTGTGATTTTTCAGGAGGGTTCACTAGTTTTAAAATAATAATCTATTTTTAATCAGTATAACAAAAACAGTAAAAACTAAATGTATACATATTTCTGTTCAGAAAATGTAATGTATCTGAAATTTAAAAAATGCTATACAGAAAAAAATATAATACCAATGAATTCTTAAACACAAATTTCGAATAACTCCAAATCACAAGAAAACGCCCGACCTCCAGAAACTACCATTAAACGACCAGAAAACCTACAAACCAAAGCCTTTTCCTACTATACACGATCTTATCATACTTTCCGTAAATAGGTTATAGTGGATTTTGAGTTCATTATTTATTAGATATATCAGTTGCATGCCTTGTTATAAGTAATAATGAAGCGCCTAATCGTATGTCAGTAGATCTTATGTTTGCGACTAAAGAAGTTTGCTTAAAACTTAAATGTTCGTACCGAAAAAGTCTCTCTGGACGCTTAAATGTCCCGTTGGATACTAAAACGTAACACATTTCCAAATCACCGAAACTTCCTAATTTATATAATATAACTTAAAGTAATATTTTGGAACAAGTCATTATGCTATGTCATGTGCGATAGTAGCTACGGTTAGGCTAGACTCTGTAGGAAATGCCAGTAGCGAAGTGGGTCACCTCCCGCACTCTGCCAACGCTGCACAGACGACAGTGACCATGAGTGATAAGACAAGTGTCCCTGAAGGCCTGCCAGAGTCAGTGACGGGTATTTGTTTTGGGTGTTGAACTTCATTATTTAATTTTATAGCCTACTAGTTTCAGTATGTACTAACAAATTCAGTATTATTAGTTTAAAAAATAGTATGTAACACAAAATCGAGTACAATACCGAGGACAAGTGCTTAATTTTCATTCGCAAAAAATAGCGCAGCTAATTTTTTCGCAAAATTTGTTTTTGGTAATAAATCCGTCATTATGGCTAATTTTCAAAAATATTTTTTTTACACAAGCACACAAAGGTAGCACAACGCAGCACAACTTTTATTTTTTGATTTGCGAAAAAAGGCGGGGCTAATTTCAGGAACACGAACCCCCAGACCCCTTTTAGCTGGAAGGTATCCCCTCAGACCTCCGTTGGGTATGTCCCGTTTTTCCATTTCATAATTTGGTCAATCTAGCTTTATTTAAGTAGTTACATTATGCTAGTTTAACTAATAAAGAAGGTGGGAACGGCCTATAGTGCATGTAAATTAGTAACCTGGTTCGAGCCTACGAAGTTATAACTGTAACAGACAGGGCAAATGCCTTTAACCTATCGGTCATGACTCTTCAACCTTCCTGCTAGATAGCAAAGTACTCGCATGTGCAGATTAGCATGCAATAACAACAAAATGTAATCCATTCAAAAATATCTAAGCTTTAAAAATGGTTTTAAATGACGTAAATAATGTTTTCTTACCCTCTGAACATTTTCAACTGAAAACAGTTTATTTTATACTTTGAAGTTTCTTCAAAGTTTACTATTATCATTGAATAGTAATGATGCTATTATGTACGTATTGCTACAATTAAAAATAAGACCATCACTATTTATAACGTAAGTGATTACAAACGCTTAAGATAGCTAACCCTAAGTCATCATCTATACTAATATTACTAAAGAGGTCAAATTTGTTTCTTTGTTTGTTTATATGTAGGGGGGGTAATCTCTGGAACTACTAAACCGATTGAAAAAATAGTTTTTCTAATAAAAAGCTACAGTAATAAAGGCTATAATTGATTTTTACAAAAAAATTTTATTTCAATATTTGCAAGTTTAGTCGGAATTAGGTTAGGCCTAGACTGAGGAACCAACACATGTATTTACATTTATTACCATAGCAACCAATTGAATAAAATAAAAGATAAAACAGATGTTTGATCCAATCCATTGACAGCTGATTTCAAACTTTGAAGTATTTATTTGTATTTCTAACTTTTATTTTAGGTTTGTATTACAGTGTAGACCTGAGCCTTGCTGGTTCTTTTAATCTTATTACAACTGATGTTATAAAATATACGAAATAATTTGATTTGAACATTTAACATTATTTACCATCTTAGCTTTTGGGTTATTATTAATCCTACACAGTGGCGTACCAAGGCGGGTGCGGGGGGCGGACCGCCCCGGTTGCCACGAGCCTCACGGGTGTCATTGTGGCAGAAAGAAAAAATACTAATAATTTGCAGTGGTCTATCAAAGTGGAAAGTAATCGCTACTTGCAGTGAAATGTGACTGCGTCTACTAGTGTACTGTGTGTATACCTGAGATGTGGGAATGGCAAAGGTATGGTGAGGTATGGTGAGGGTGCGGTGTGGAGTGAAATTGTGTTGTGTTCAATTATATTGTATATGGTTATCCAAGTGGAAAGATTTGCCTTTCTCTGTTAGTCACATTAGATTTTAATTTTAATGCATAGAAGCTAGATACTGCTTAGCGCACAAGACTGTTTTGAGGTTAGTTGTGTATGATTTCTTTGTTTAAAACAAGAAACCAACCGACGACATTGCCGATTGGTGCAGGGGGGAGGCAGGTGCAATGACAGAGAAGGTCGACTCAAGGTAAAAAAGAATACAGAAATTTTTTTAAAAATTAAATCGAATTCTAAATCCAAAGTAAAAAACAAAACAAAAAAACACTCGTTTAGTTTTGGATTAAATGCAAGCCGGGATTTACCACCGATTAGTGATACACATGGATTTAGTGATAAATCCCGAATAATAATATTAATAACTAACTAAAACAGTTTAAATTTTTAGATAATTTTTAATAAGGTATTTTTTTAATAAGTATATGAACTTACCGTCAGCAATATTCTTGTATTATCGCCGTTTAAACGACGGCCGTTTCGGCTATTCAGCCATTTTCAAGTAGTTCAGGTTTCCCTTCGTCAAACACAAACACTTAACACATAGTTACATATAAACACAAAACATTTACACGCACTTAACATTAAACACACGAACTCAATACTCGACTGTCTTTCATGATGTCCCGGTACATACTGCGGATATATCTTCGGGAGGGGGTAGTGCCTTATCTACCTTCGTTAAAACAATATCGTACAGCGCATTCGAATTAAATTTCAAACTGTATTTTTTTTTTAAACAGTTTTAGTAAATATTTTCAAGACGACCTTAAGATTTAAAGTTACTGCAAACACAATAATAACATCAATGGAGCTTCGTTCAATCTGCTTAGGTTTTTACTTTAAATGGCTACGGGGGGCACACGGTGGGGCCAAACAGTAGATTTCTATCAAGAAAACTCTAAAAACCTCATCGCATCATGTATTCGTATACCTCCTCGTACTGATTGAAAAATCTTTCTTATCGTACTAGATAATATTGAATTCCGGTTTAAATAAGAATTTGTATTTAGCCTAATTTGTAATAAATCTAAATCACTCTACTTTTGACGAAGAGTATCAAGAGAGGTATCAAGAGTTAAATGATTTGCAATACCCTAGAAATAAAATCTAGAGTTGCGATGCGAAACAAATACATTATATCAGCGCACATTGGTGTTTATAGGCTACATGATTAGATTTCTCAAGAGGACATGGTAAAAGAAATCCTACGTTTGAGATGGTTTGTTAAACAGTCGACGTTTCTAAAAAAAATTCTCTGGATTGGAGTTCTTTAAAACTGTTGGAGTTTACAGTGAAACATGAACTTTCAGACTCTCTCCCAAATCTCACTTTAGAGCGTTGAGTTTTTTTTTTTTGTTTTTGACGTTATGTGTATCAGTAGCTTTTTCTGCTTTTCGAAACTCAAACTGATAAAAAAATCTACCTGAGATCAACAATCGTCTATTCCCTCTCCACGCGCTTACTTGTCTATATATACTATTAGCTGACAGGACAATGTTCGCTATTGCAATAATATAGTTACCTACAGCAAATGTTACATCTTAAAGTATTTTATCTGATTGTGTGTGTATTTTGAGACAGTGGTTTATTACCGCTTGCCTATGTGCTTTTACGCAATTTGTATTAGAAAAACGCTTTTCGTCTTTTTTTTGGTATTTGTTCTGCATCAGATGATGATGTACACTGTTCTGATAGGATTGGAAGTTGAGAAATTTGGAGTCCATCGTCTGAAACCTGAAATTGGGAAGCTGACTGTATTTCCTCCACACTAATATCCATTGTGTTCATTGGCGGATCCACGGGGGGGGGCGGATCCATGGGGAGGCGTCCCCCCCCCCAAACCTCAAAAAGAAAGAATCTACATTTTGATGGCAATTTCTTAGGTACATACTGTATTACAATCACATTACATCTAAAAGTCACAAATATTGAATTGCAACCAACCCGATATTTTGAACTCAAGTCCTTGTTGTATCAGTCTGTAATAATATCAAAAGATGCCCCACGGTAAAACCCCCACGTGGATTTGAACCGGGTACGTTTATGGTATTTTAGTTTTGATCGATATTGGGTTATCCAATCGAGCTAAAAGGACGTGTAAAAAGCAAAACGAGCAGAATAATAGCCTACAATTATTTTGTTAGATCAAACTTTAAAAAAGTTAAAAAACTAAAACGAAACATTTTTGAGATTTATTTAAACAAATTAATATATTAGATTGTTCTGTACATTTTGTTTTTTTTACACGATCTTATAGCCCGTCTGGTTCCACCAAATTCGTTAGTTTGTCCGCTGCGAGCGAATCGAAGCAGTTCTTCCGAGGCACCAAGGTTGAGGTGCAAACTCTCAAAGTTTTCCCAGCACGTGAGAACGAAGCAGCACGTGCGCCGGGACTGGAGGCTGAGTTATAAACAAAGTCTACTAGTATATTTCGTACACGGAGGCAGCTATTCAGCGCCTTCGTCAATAGACCAATTTCCCAAATAGTTTATTCATACCGAAAAACGTCAGCGGTTCAACTCCGTGATAGAATTATTTTTGCTATTCGTGGAATCAACTTTGGAATTATATTAATTTAGATCCACTTAAAAAGAAAATTAACCAAGGTGCACGAGCAAAACGAGCTTATATTATAAATAATACAGAGAGAATGTTTTATGTTTCTTTATTACATCTACTTAATTGATATTAATTCAACTTCCACTACTGGGTTAAGTGCACCATTCGGGGAACACGTACTGTATTTCATCGTGCTTTTATTATCAGCGATTAAAAACAGTTGAAACATTTTTCCGCGAACAAATTCAATTCCAGAAGCCGTACAAATTTGTTGTTCGTTACACTTATCACACTCTTAAAGTTGTTTGCATTTTTTGTACTTTCATTTTTACTTATATCTAAATCTATGTATTGTTTGAGTTTCTATTGAAACGACATCAAAATTGTAAAATATTTTCATTGAGTATTTGGCAAGGTGCAAGGTGCAAAATTTACATAGGCCAAACCGGCAGATCTTTTGCGAAAAGATTTAAAGAACATTTGCCTACTCATATAAACCCCCTCTCCAGAATCTGATCTAGTTATGCCGAACATTTGATTGACACTAACCACACCTACACTGATATAAACACTAACATGACCATTAGCCATAAAGAAAGGAAAGGCCGTCGTCTCAACGTATTGGAATAATATAGCATTTACACTTCCCAGAAGGAAAACCCTAACGTACTCCTGATTGACAAATTGAGCTTTGCAGCTAACCCCATCTATAACTTAATCTCTAATCTCTAAACAAACAAATACAGCTGACCTATTACCAATTCACAAGCAATTTTTTCATCAGTTCCCGTTCGGAAGCACAGTAACTATGCAGTGGCCACGTAAATATTTATTTCATGAAATATTTGACGAGGAGTTATCCGATAAAACTTTGTATTTTTGTGTCGTGTTATCGTGTGTGTTCAGTGTTATTGTGTATTGTTTTGTTTAAGTGTTTAGTCCTACACCTGACGAAGCCGGCTGTGAACAGCGAAACAGCGCTGTAGTGTAACTACAAAAATATCAAGAATTGCTCCGACTACTGTATAAGGTAAACTTTATATTGCATATATATATCAGCAATTCGTAAAAAGCGAATAAACTTTATAAACCTTCACGGTATTATAAAGAACATAATAAGCTAATAGATACTGGCCATACATATACAAATATCCAAAATAATATGCAAATTTTAAATAAATGTTCTAAAGGACCAACTATGAACGTCCTTGAGGAATTTCACATTTATAAGGCCACAATTTTAAACCCAAGCTTACTGTTGAACGATAAAATCAATTTTCAATCCAATATCTTATTTGACAATATCATCAGAATCAACCCCCTCCTATCACCAAAATAATCTACTGAATACATTTCAATACGTAAGATAGACTAGATTAATCAGTGCTGAACTAAGGACGGACCGCAATGCACGTGCGAATGTCTTTATCCGTAAGACTATCTTCACATCTGTGTACATGTATAGTGTTTGTGTTTTGTGTTTGTGTTCGTAAATTGTGATTAACAATTTAATGTCGTTTTGACGTGCATTAAATTAAATTCAAAACATTCTAATAATTATAATTGGTTCGACAATGCCTGAGAAATAGGCGAAACGATCGTCACCGCCAAACAAAAATAGAGTGATCAAACAGGACTGTGAGCAGCATTTCACGGAAACAAGGTATTTATTTATAATAAATCCAGTCCAGTAAGGCAAAAACGAGTTAATCATAAAACTAACGTTGTTAGTCTTCCGTCATGACATAAATTATCTGTGAATTTGTAAGACAGTTACAATTGGATACATAAATTGTTAGTTACTTCTCTTCGGAAGACTGGTCGACATTTGAATACATCTGAAGAGAATGCAAAAGACGCAGGGATGACGTCAGGGCACAGGATCCAGGCGTGGACGAAGCTAAGAGCTCGGAGGAAACGCCGTTAGGGATCCAGGAGAAACTGACCTGGCAGAACTTCGATTCGCCATGAAGTTATCAGTGAAGTTTTCAAGAAACATTTTAGCTTAACTAAACTTCTAGTAATTACACATTTTATACAAAATTGCTGTTGCTAGTGGAACATTGTCCGCCATTTATAAAATCTTAAATGAATTCGTCCATGTTAAGCCATTGGATACCAAATTCTAGTCGCCATATTCAATTTACAGTTGTAGTCCACCCACATATAAATATTGAATTTATACTACTGGCTTTGAATTTAAGACTACTGGCTTCGTTCATGACTCTATTTTCTGCAGTTTCAGTAAAGTATCCAGATTCTGGAGTTCCCTAGATGCTGCTACCGCTCTCCCCAGTGTATGCAAGCGAGGTGTGAGTTCCACCGTACCCCTCAGGAGAGAAATCTGCGTATACATGCATTTGATCATCCCGAAAAAAATTTGTCTAAATTAATTCTTAATCACTCTCTCCCTCTGTCACTGCATATCTCATCTAAACTCCACTTTTTCCAATTGCTCCATTAGCTATCTTCTGGACTGGTATTGAACATGACAGAGTCTGAAGTCTGATCCCTCTAGTATGAAATTTCGTTCTTCCGAGTGGTCTGGTGGATGATCCCGACAGCACTCTACCTCCTTAGTTATCTGAAGGCTGTTCCCTCCACGACGAACATTCCTTCTTAACTCCTACCAAGTCTTTCCTGCTGAATACGCATATTGTCGAGTCCTTCTTAACCCTGATATATAGACCCTCTTTCCTAAAATCATAATTCCCTACACAGAGTATTACTATTAAAATAGCGTACCAATTCATTTACCTGAATAGTATATTCAACTTATATTGGTTAATAAATAATAATAAGTCCTTTCAAATTAGTAGAATAACAAAATCTATAGATTTCTTATTAATGACATAAGCAACACGATGTAATCCTTTTACTAAGAAAGCGTAGTCAGTTTGTAACTTTTATGAATCTTTATTAAAGTTAAACTAATGAAGGCGGTGTTAATTAACTACTCCACTCCAATCCCTTCACGACTTTGTTGTGCCTTTGTGTACAATAATTGTACCTTCAGATGTCTAGAAATTGTTTTCCAAAATACAAGTTAGTAACAACAATGCAACAACACGTTGTATATATAATGTACTAAACTAATCATCTAAACAAAAACCATGTCGGGAAAACATTTTACTTTATTTGATGAACTAATGAAATGAGGTAGAGGCGTCCAAACATTATACAACATTCATAGAAAACAATTGGTTCATCACTTTTTCACAAAAATACTAATTGAACTTGCAAATTATATAAATATCTCCAATGCCACTGTCTTTAAATTAATATTCTTGTGTTAGCTGCATTGATTTCAATAATATAGAGGTAATGTGTTTTAGCAACATTTTCGTGAATAAATTAAAAACTAATAAGAAATAATTGAAAACAAAAACTATTTGTGATATTATTAAACAAAGCGATATGCCACGCAAAATTATCGGAATTTATTACGGCACCAAATTGTGTTCCAATACGAAAAAGTGCAAGGCTAAATATTGGATTACAAACTAATATAGTTCCATTCTTTACTTATAGAACCTAATGTTTTATAAACAACTGTTTATAGAACACCATTTATAGAACACGATTTTATAGAACATGTTTTATAGAACACCATTTTCATATTTCATGTTTTTCGTTGATATTTAGTAACAAAAAAATAAATCTAACCAACAGGTCAAAATATAGTTAATTTATAAATTTGGTAGAGTTTTATTAATTATTAATGCAAAACTACGATACATTTTAATAAAAACACATTATAACCTATTTGTTTGTCCTTAAGGTGTAAAAAGACTTAAATATCAAGTAAAGTTAAATTCTAAAGGTATACTAATAAACCAGTGTTTTATCATAAGTAATAATTCTGATTAATGTTTGTTTAAAATTGTATTCATAAAGAAAATTATTTTTTAACCTCAAAAGACAAAAAGTTAAATACATATTCTATAAACAAGAACGCGTGGGTTTACTATTTGTTTATGTTGCAAAAAGTTGCAGCAGATTCTACGAAAATAAACTATAATTTATACAAATTAAAACAATTCTATTGAGATACCAAAGAATTAGTGAAATATATAGAATACTAGCTGAATAAGCTGAATACCCGTGCTTCGCTACGGGGAATTGTTTTGCATCACTATGTTACATAATTGTAATATGTCTCCCTCATTTTCTTTCATCTTTTATTTCACGAAAGTGAATTATTACATGTATTTTCAATTAATTTAGTATGTTTTGTTCATTGGCTGCTCGTCAATTGTCTTCGTCAATGTATGTTTGCTGAATAATTTAAATCAATTAAAAATAGAAAATTCAGAGTGAAGAGCATCTTTTTTTTCAACCACTAAATCTACAGACTGATAAATCACAGTCTTAGCTGGATGTTGCAGATCGAACAATACGACTTTAATATGCGAATGCATAGAGCGGGATGGATTTGATCAGCTTTACGCATTTAAATATTTCCTTAAAATTAATAAATGCTAAATTTCAGATCTCTAGCTTTAAGGAAAGAAAACCAATTAATATTAATATTTATAGTTTTTAGTGGTTGTTATCACATTTTTGCCCCTTAGCAGCACGTAACAAAATGTAAAACTGGTTTAGGCCTACTTTTTATGTGTTTTTGAAGAAATAAATATACAAAATTTCCGCTATCTAGCTTTAAGGAAATTATAACAAACAACAATTATTTTTTTAGGGCTTATTTCAACTCTTAAAGACCAAATATTTTAAAATTATTTCTTAGTACGTCTCTAGTGTCTATGAGCATATATGTGTACCAAATTTCACTTTCCTGAACGTTATTCAATTAATATTTATAGTTTTAGGGGTAGTTACTACTTTTAAATGCCTTAGCAGAACGTTACAAAGTGTAAAACTGGTTTATTTTATATGCATCTTATAAGAAATTAATGTACAAAATTTCAGTTCTCTAACTTTCAGGAAAGTGTAAAAATTAATATTAATTGTTTTAGGGGTTGTTTCTACATTTCCACCCCTTAGCAGAACGTGACAAAAAGTAAAACTGGTTTACTTTTTATGTGTGATTTTAAGAAATAAATGTACAAAATTTCAGCTTTCTAGCTTTAAGGAAAGTAAATAAATAATACGTATAGTTTTAGGGGTTGTTTCACCTCTTTAAGGCCATATATTTTAAAATCCTTACTTAGTGCGCCTCTAGTGCCTGTGAATAATATGTGTACCAAATTTCACGTTCCAACCCTTAAACGGGAAATATTTAAAAATTATTTCTTAGTGTAAATCTAAGGCCTATGAGGAATATTTGTACCAAATTCCACATTCCAAGGGCATATGGTTTTTGAGATATAAAACAAACAATATTTATGGTTTTAGGGGTTGTTTCAACCCTTAAACGCGAAATATTTCAAAATCCTTTCTTAGTGCGCCTCTAGGGCCTATGAGCAATATGTGTACCACAAATTTCACATTCCTAGAAGGTATGGTTTTCGAGATACTGTGATGAGAGTGAGTGGTATTTCAGCTTTATATATTACTAGCTGGGTGCCCGTGCTTCGCTACGGGTTAAGCTCGATAAAAAAATATCAATTTCAAAGGCATCCTGTATACTCTTTGTTAATACGCTATTTACACTATGTACTACTTTCTTAGCTTAAGTGTATAAAATATTTATCTTTTAGTTTTATTAATACCTGTCAAAGGACAATCTTTTTATATGCTTATTTAAAGAACCTCCTTGTAAACAATGTGAGTCAGTGGAATTTGACTTTTATCTAACGCTTTTTATCTATTTCTAACGCTTTTTACGTTTCAATAACCTTAAACACAAAATATTTTAATATCCCGTTATATTGCACATCTAGAGCATAAGGGGAACCACTATGTTAAGTCTCAAGTTAATATGTTTTGTCG
>JAGFPH010001517.1:0-17258 GCA_018207615.1 Philaenus spumarius | reverse complement strand
CGAAACTATAATTAGCTTGCTAAAGCTTCAGCACAAAATTAAGGGCAGTTGTTTTATTTAAGTATCTTTTGCTTTGTGCAAAGATTACTGACGTAGTAATCGCATTATCTCCTGGGCCCATAAGGATATTTTGTCCCTTTGCCAGAAGTAATCTCCTCAAAGGATTTACTTTTAACAAAATATACATACTGACATTCTTTTACACTATACATTTTTTTTTTTTTAACTTTTAAGAAATATAGAAACTCTGTTTTTACTTACAATCATAAAATGAAAACTAATGTAACAAGTTTCAACAACTCTCATCCTCTGTGACTAGTAATGAACTAATTTAAAAATCAAATTTGTATAGTACGCCAGCTAAATCAACTTTAATTTAGGTCAATCTTACCTTATTAATCTATCGCGAAGGTAAGAATCTATAGGTCACTTCGACCGTTATCAGGAAGATAGAAACAATAATTCACACAACACATCACTAACATAAACAAATAAGTTTCACTCCATGCGTGGAGGTCGTAAAGGGAATAATAAGGCTCAATATGACGTAGATATACTTGAAGACATGCACGTCTGGCCGGTCGGGCGATACTGAGCATTAACTATGTTCCTACATCTTATCTGTCAGTTTAGGCTCATACAAAATATTAGACTGGAACGAGAGCTGGTCGTTCAAGAGATGCGTGGAGTCACATTTGCTGACTCTATACTCGTATATCTCAAATTTCTCTAATGCGTTCATGTAACGTCCTTTTTTTGTTGCTAATGTGCATTATTTCCATTGGACCCGACACAAATTTATATTTGATATTTCTCTGTTTAAGTTTGTGGTTGGGAATTGTCAGTACCCGTGTAAATTTAGTGAGCATCAACCGCCACTACCGGCCACCTCAGTTGCCATAACAGCTGCTGTCACTTGAGCAGTATACATGTTTACTTATCTTGCGGTCCAGAGTAATGCCGGTTGAAGTTGTGTTTTTCCTAACCACCTGAATTGGTTATATGGATTGTGATAGCACTTGTGTAGTTATTTGTGAAGTAACTTTAATTGTGTTATTGTTAGATGTAAAACTACAAAATGAGCATATTAGACGACACAATTATGATAGTGTTAGAATACCTCAATTTATTGTGTTAGCCTATTAATTTTATTTTATTTTTTTATTTTACGTTTTTATTTGTATTGTATTTTTTTATTTCATTTAAGTTTATTTTATTAATTTTTAAATGGATTTATATTTTGTATTATTTTAATTTACATTTATTATGCCTTGTAACGGTTTACGTCGCTCCTCCTACTCCCCACCTAGACGCGTTGTGATTGGGCGTGAACGGAGAGGATGGAGTAAACCCAAGACTAGTTCAGTAGTGTTAAAGCCCTCTGAGGATGATGACTATGTCATAAATGTGCATAAGGGTAATACAATAAACATATCTTTTCATTAACTTGTGCTGTTATTGATTTTTGTTCCTTCTATTTTGTGGTTCGGAATTTTATTCAATCAGTGTGAATTTGTCGCAACAGTGATCTTTAACCTTTTTAATATACAAATTTAGTAGTTTATATCGTTATGTTCGCAGAACTGTATTGCAAGAATCTATCTTAAAGAAGTACTCTTTTGTTGAAACTCTGTGGTTTCTTCATCAACGAAAATATTAAGACTAGTCCTAAAAAATTCACTGTTAACATTTCTGATTATTCCCATGAGTTTACTCTTGAAAGGCGCACGGTTTTGTTTTTCATAATAATATGTTTTTGGACAGGCACATAAAAAAACTGTATTATAAATTTCAAGTCTCTAAAAATGTCTTAAAGTACAAATAGTTTCTGATAGTGGGTCAGTTACTCCACATTTACATTGTGTAGTTTGACTATGATATATATATTAGTAATATTATTATATAAAACTAAAAGGCTAACAACTAGGGCGAATACACTTTATTTAAGGACATGTTTAAAATTTGGTTCCGCGATCTCAGATTCTTAACTTCAATTGTTTTAAATGTAACCATGATTGTGTGTTACGATATTTTCAATTGCAATTTATCTACAAATTAGATCAAATTTTGACCTCCTATTTTCGTTAAAAAGTTACAGTCCGTTAAATTATAAGAGAGAACACAATAAGAAAATTAATTCGTAAAATAAAACAAAATTTAAATAATAAGACCAAAGTCACAAAGAAACAAGAAAATATCTGGGCGGGATTTACCTTCACTGGAAAGAAACATATAAAATGAAACAATTTTTTTGGAAATTCTATGTTGAAACTGCTTTTAATACGAACAACACCATAAAGAAAAGATTAAGCAAGTCTATAGAAGAAAGGGAAGCATACGACAAAAATGGAGTATATAAAATAAAGTGCAAATGTAACGCAACATATATAGGCCAAACAGAAAGAAAACTAAAAACAAGATTTAAGGAACATATTAGATCTTATAAATATGAAAAAAGAGATTCAAATTACGCAACACACTTATTAAATGAGGGTCGTATGCCATATGAAATGAAAGAATCAATGAAGCTCTTACACCAAAGTAACAAAGGAAGACGGTCAAATATAATGGAAAACATGGAAATTTTCAAACTAAAAATGAACGGAGAAAATATTATTAATGAACAAATTAACAGTCAATCAGAAATAACTTTCCAAACTCTAAAATTGTTGAAAATATAAAAAAACAAAAAAAACAAAGTAGATTTATTACATAACGTATTACATAATGTGTTACATAACGTGTTGCATAACGTGTTGCATAACATATTACATAACAGATTACATAAGAAGCAGCCCCGGTAGTAGGAGGAGAGGCGTGGCTAACTATATCTAGACGATTCCATAACGGATGAATCGAGTACTGTAATAGGTCTCGATAATGGAGGAACTCCGAAATGCATCGACAAACTTAAGTGAAAGTGTTACGTTAGGATTGGCAGAAAATTGTACTAAAACTTATTTCATGGATCCTAGCAGATATAATTTGTATAATTACTTCAAACATTATTAATATAATAATCTTTTAATGCTTTCACTATTTAATTTTGAATTAAATTTCAGTTAAAAATAAGAAATTATTAGAAAAACTGCCCTATCAATTTAAAGTGTTTTATAAAATTTTAGTTTTCGGAGAGTAATATCATCCTTAAAACCACGTCACGGATTACAAAAATAATATTTGAAAGTACAGATTCAATATTAATTCCTGCATTTATACAGCTTCAATAAAATTTGCTTTACTTAACTACAGTAAAGACTTTGAAAGAATACCATTGAGGGACAGGCTTGTGTACACCAAACCTTGAACGCTCCAATCGCCTTATAGTACGACGTCGTCACGTTCTTCCCACGCTTCTAACTGAACGCGGCTGACTCTACGCATTTATAATTCTTTAAACTGTGCGCTCAAGCTCCGAGCGGTAAATACCAGGAGTGTTCGAGACTAGTAGATATGGCAAAGCTGCGCACCCATCCTATTGGCCGCCACGCAAAGGTATTCTTTAGTGATCTTTAACATAGCTCTATTCAACATTGTACCTTATAAACAGCTTAACATTTCAATATAGCCACAATCAATATAATTTTAGAAGTCCTTGAATCTGGGTCAACAAATGTATCCATGGTTTAGTTTCATGTTTGTTAACACATATTGCGTGGTCATGGAGTAGCCTACATTGAAAATAAATTTATTTTATTATTTAGTCGTTCTATAGACTATAAAGTAGTTCAAACATAGTTTTCTTTAATAATTAGAAATTACAGTTCATTAAACAAAATATATGTTTAGGTAATCAATTCTTGTATTGTTTTTACACCTACTCGTTTAAACCATTTTAAATGATACACATTCGAGGATTATATAATTATACTAGTAAGCCCCCATGAAAACTTACAGGCAGATTAATTAGATACACGTCAGAAATACGTACATCATGTAAAAAAAATACTATTTAAAATCCACAGACTTTACCTTGGCCTATCTAACTGTGCTGACGGGGATTTCTAACTCGGTAAATGTGTACAACAATAAGGATTATAAAACTGTAGGTCTATTTGTTAAACACTTTTATTTATATACGTTATTTTATATTTAAAGAAAGAATAAAGTATTATCTTATAATTGTTTTTATTTCATATTGATTGATCAAATGATTTAGAAGTTATCAACATTATGGTTAATAAACGGTACCAAGAACTGGCACATACTTTCTCACAAACATATCTATATATTAATAGGCAAGCACAAAACTTGTCGTACTTTTATCTCAGCTTGTGTGCATCGCAGGAGAAATTCGCGCATACCGTTAGAAAGGTAGTGTCCTGTAGATGAGCAGAATCACATTATAATTTACATCGGTCCTCAGGGATACGCCCCAGTGGCCCTCAAAGTTTCAATGTTAATCTTATGGAAGAAGAAGAAAGATTTCTTTTGATTTTATCAGGGGCACAAAAAACAGCTGTTCGTATGAAAAGCTTAAAACAGCTGATTTTGATCAACAGCTGATTTTTATCAACAACTGATTTGCATCAAAAACTGAATATAATTTTAGGTTAGGTAAATCAAGCAAGAGCGAAGCATTGCCGGGTCCACTAGTTTAAATTATTAAACAAATTCACTGTGACTTCGTAATTGTAGGAGGGGTAGGAGAGGTGATATTAAAGTAGTAGATTAACTTTAAATCAATTCTACTATTAAGTGATGAGAGGAGGCAAAGAGTAAGATCTAATTTGTTGTCTTGATTTCTTGCTGGAGGCTTAATATATCAGCCCTAGAGAGTCCAGTTATTCGTTCGATAACATCAATGTCAAATCGTTCCAACAATAAATTCTTAGCAGTTTCTATATTACCTTCTATCCTGCCTTCAGCAAAACTATTTGTATGAGCTTTTTTAAGTGTGTTTGCTTCTATCGTAAGCTACTTCCTATGTTCTTCATACGCATCTCGCTCAACTTTGGAAAAGTTCATTACCTCCAATACATCAAGCGCTCTTTCAAGATTCGAATCATCTAGCTCTTTTGACAATTCCTCTCGTACTAACAAATTATACCGAGATAAAAACATTACCCATTTATTTAGAGATGTTTTTATCTTCGGCAAAAACGTCTGCAATTATTCAGATTTATCTCCATATTTTGCATCAGTGATAGCAAACTTATTTTGATCTATTGTGTGCAGCTCAATATCATCAAATAATGAAAGCCACTTTCTTTCTCATGCAAATGAAAAACATTATGATATTTCTCAACTCCTGGGATACTTAGAAAATTTTAAATGTGTATCCCAATCGCTTTATTCAAAACAGAGTAATCTGCACCTTTTTGTAGCTGCTCAGTATATAATCTTGCCCAATAATATAGAGCTCGTTTGTCATAATCTGCTTCATCACTTATCTGCATCTCGATATTATATCTTTTTCCAGTTATACTTTTGGCTTTGATATCAAGAACAGAAAGCTTATCATACTTGAAGTTTCTGGCATTATAAGGATTTAAAAGATCAATATCTGCAACTTGATCTTCTATTGAAACTATAGAATTAATCAGAGATATGAGCAGATCTTTATTATCTTCAAATAATTTTTTAAAAGCGATATCTACTCTAGGATTAACATCATTGCTCATTTTATTTCTCTTTTTAGCTTTTATTGTATGCATACATATGCACGAATTCTATCATAAATATATGTGATATACACCAATACTTATTAGAACAAACTTTATTGCATTAATCAGCATATTTGTTGATTATTTGATCAGCTTATAGGCCTACAGGCCCCGCGTGTGTTATAAATCACATTCGTGTATTATACGAACTATATTTTCTGCTAAGGTAGGATTCATGGTGTATTCATCAACTTTCTGTGTTTCTAATTTCTGACTAAAATTTTTCTTAGTATCTCTTAAAACAATATTTCTGGCAAATCAAAATTCGCCCAAAAATCCAAAAACTTCCAAAATGGTGGGCTTAGGTTAGGAACCAAAAATACCCCAAAATCCAAAAATCCCAAAAAAGGTGGGCTTAGGTTAGGAACCAAAAAACTCCCAAAATCCAAGAATCCCAAAAAAAGTGGGCGTGGCCCAAGGTCGATGACCTTCCCCACCACTTCCGGCGCTATATCGCCCGATACTCTACTTACATCAATCAATTTTTTAATTGCATATAAGTTACGTTTTTGGTTCGAGGGAATTGTTTTTTAAAAAAGAACAATTCTATTCGTTACACTTAATTTTATTTACTTTAAAACAATTACAACAAATAACGTACAATATTCATATACACTGATGTGTACGGAGAGAAGCCTCGTCTAACTCTGGCGAAACAAAGCTTGTCTCTTCACACAATACAAATGCTGACTAAACTAAGAACCATACAACAGTCATCATTATTACAGTAAAGTGTACAATAATTGTTTACATAACTCCTCCATCCCTAAACAAGACATCTGGGGGTGGTTGAGCTGCGGGCGTCCTAGAAGTTGTCCTAAGTAGCTTTTTGAACACCAAGTACAGCAGTCCTCCAATTAGGGTACCATACAATGCAATGGTCCAAACACTTATGTCGTGGGTGACATCTATCTTTCGATCAATCCTGGAGATGGTGTCTAGGTTGATTTTGTCAAGGTCCAGCTTTTTTGTGTTGACTGAAAACTCGGGGTTTTTGGTCCACTTGTAGGTTTAAGTTTGAAGCATCCAGGAATCTAGGGTGTCCTCCAGTTGTTTTGGATGAATGAGAGAGTCTTCGGTCATTGTAGAGAATAGTATTATTCTTAGGATTAATTAAGAATATACCTTGGAGAGTGACTGTGGTTGTTTCCTTCGGATTTACGATTTTTAAAGTCTCTTTGATTGGAAATGTTGCCAAATACTGATTTATTTCTGGGATCCAGTTAATAACATTGTTTGTGACTTCCAAAGCGGTGTATTTACAGGTGTCGGCATTGTTGTCTTTAATTATTGAAATTTCACAGTCAATCTTCTGGTGAGATATTAAGTCGAATGAGCAAAAGTATTTTGAATTAGTTTTTCTGTTACACTTGTTGTCTAAACCTAACACTACAGAACTAGAAACTAACATATATTTTACCGTGGGTATAATGGTTACATATTGAGATTCATATTCAGTGGGTACAGAGTGTAATTTGTAAATATTAAACTTTGTTTTTTCTACAATAGGTAAATTCAGAAAATATACAATATTATCTGAATCTAATTTACAGTTAACTTCAATTAAACTTTCTAACTCCCACATGTTTTGAAATTTAGGTTCAATGGGTAGTCTTTCAGTGTAATGCTCTAGATTCTCATTATCTCACTATACAACTCTCTGGTTGAGATAACGCTGGGGTGAAGTACACCTAGTTTACAAAACGTTAATGAATTTTCCAAATCAGTTGTTACTTGTAACAACATATTGTACAAAATACTTAATTGGTTTAATATATTTCTAAATTTTTCTAATTCTACAAAATCGTTAATTCTATGATTCATCAATTCCAATTTATTCTTTAATTCCACAAAGTTTGCTTCAATAATATTAAATGTCTTATTGTATTCCTTAATGATACTACTGCTAATTGTATATTGAGACTCTATCTGGTTCACAATGTTAGCCTCATTGTTTTCTATCCCTTTTAATATATTGTCATATTTTTTGCCATCATAGGCATCTAAATTACCAGTAATAAACTTAAATGCGGACCCTAGTCCATCTATTATACCTCTTTTTGTTCTTACATTATTATTATTATTATTATTATTATTATTATTATTACGTTCTAAGTATACTACTTCTAATTTTTCTTTAACTATTTCTCTACTATGGTTAACATATTTAAAATAATTGATTATGTCTCTAACTTTACTACCATTATCCGTTACAAACTGAATTTTTCCAGTGAGGCTGGCGTTACAACTAACACAATTCTTATCAAAATAGTTTAATACATTATTATAGTAAAATTCAACATTATTAAATTGAACAACCAAATTATTCAAATTAAAACAGCGAACAAATGTGTGGTAAGAGGATTGTAATTTGGCTGGTCCTAATTCAATCGGTATTATTCCAATGTTTTTGGAAATGTCCTTAACTTCTGTTGTGTCGGCATCGGCTTTTGCGAAGAACAAGAGGGACCTGGAACAGGATTCAAAGACGGATTACATTTTGGAATTATAAATTTTTTCCTTGGCCTCTTAATTTTAGACAGATGAATTTTCTGTTTAGTGTTATGATGCCTTGGTTTAATTTCCGCTGTTTTCCTTTCCTGATTTATTGCAGATATTTCTTCTTGATTATATTTATTTTTTGTTTTACTTTGTTTCTGCGTATTTTTTACATAAACTTCTGTCGGAATTTCTGGCAATGGTTCTTTATTCAGATTCCTCTTGGTTTAAATGTTTTCTTTGATCTTCTGGTTAGATTCCTTAATATGTTCGTAAAGTTTTTTTGTTCTCTCCCTGTGACTTATTATATAGTCATTAGTAAACTGATTTTCAATGTCAATATTCAAAACATGATTAGGGGTAATATGTCCATATAATATTTCAAAAGGTGTCAACTTAGTAACAGAGTGTATGCTATTATTGTATGCAATGATTGCGTATTTAACTTTCTTTGTAATATTATCATTCCTAAATTCTACTTGGTTATTTAAAAGTCGTATGTGTTCAATTAATGTGGAATGGAACCTTTCAATTAATCCGTTAGAGGGGGGGGGTGCTGGGTGCTAATAAAATGTGTTTTGATTTTATGTAATTCCATTATTTCCTTAACTACTTTATTGTTGAATTCAGTTCCATTGTCAGACACTATAAACTCAGGGACACCAGAATGTGCAAAGTAGTCTAAGAGCTTATCAGCGACTTCTGTGGCGTGTGCGCCTCCTACGCGATACACTTGAGCATAGCGAGAGAATGCGTCTACAATACTGAGAAATCTGTTCTTTTCTAACGAAATGCTATCCATGTGCACTATCTGTAGCGGCTTCAATGGTGTAGGCGTCAGATTCATTTCAAGTTGTAAGGGTACTCTATCATACTTTGTCTTTAAACAAATTTCACAGTTATTGATAAAATTTTGAATATGTCCTTTTATATTGGGCCAGTAATATTTCCTTTTAATTTGTTCATACGTCTCTTGTATGAAGCGATGGTTGGTTTTGCTTACATGGTAATTATTTATTATATCTTCAATTTCGTCCTCTTCAGTTATATCTAGTAGTTTAGTGTTACATTTAATTAACCAAAGTTTAGAGCTTTTAAAATGTTTAGCTATGCAAGTCACAAATTTCTCATAAAAGCCATCTTCAAAATAAATATTATATTTAACATTAGGCACTAGGAATTCCTTTACAAATTTAATAATGTCATTGTCTAAATTGTTTTCCGAAATTTCAACAATTAATCTCATTTTAGAAGATCCAAATAATTTTATTATTTTAACTTTCTTTGGCTGATAGTTTACTAGCGACAGAAAGATTTGGTTTTTTTCCAAAATTTACAGGTTCGTCAGAAATGGGAATTTCCACTAAGGAATTTCCTTCAAAGTTTGAATGGACTGTCTGGTCGTTCACTTCATTATTCTCTTCCTGATTGACGGCGTCGTTTTCTTCTTCCATATCAAAGTTAACTATCATAGACGGGCTGTCATCCAGTTCTGGGAAGTAGCGTCGCACTAGGTCAGCTGTTGGCTTCTGTAATTCGTCATCCACAATATTTTGCGAGTCCGGTGAAGTTTTTTCGGTGACGTTTAATTGAATTCTCGATAATGCATCGGCATTTTGGTTCAATTTTCCTTTTTTATATTTTATTTCGTAATCATATTCTTCCAGCTTTAACCGCCATCTTAAAAGTTTAGAATTCGGTTCTTTAACAGAAAACAACCATTGCAGGGGTTTATGGTCTGAATAAATTTTGAATTTTCTTCCAAATAAATAAGGTCTGAAATGTTTTGTTTGCGAGAAGTTCTTTTTCAATTGCAGAGTAGTTGGTCTCACTATCGTTTAAAGTTCGACTAGCAAAAGCAATTGGAAGGTCATTTCCATTTTTATATTGACTTAGAATCGCTCCGACAGCAAAATTGCTTGTGTCTGTGGTTAGAATGAATTCTTTTTCAAAGTCAGGGTATTGCAACAATGGTTCATTAGTCAATATGTTCTTGCAAGTTTCAAAACAATCTATATAGTCGGGGTTATTGATATCAATTTTGGCATTTTTCTTCAAGCAATTAGTAAATGGTTTAGTTATTTTTGCGAAATTTTTAATGAATTTATGGTAATAGCCTAATAGTCCTAAAAATCCTTTTATTTGTTTGGTAGTTTTTGGAATTGGATAATTCTTTATTACTTTTATTTTTTCAGGATTGGGTTTGACTCCGTCTGGTGTCACAACATGGCCTAAATATGCGACTTCTTTCCTTAAAAATTCCGTCTTGTCTAACTGTACCTTAAAATTAGCTTTTCTTAGTCTATCGAAAACCTCTTTTAACCTAAGTAGGTGCTCTTGTAAACTAGCTGAATAGATTACGATATCATCAAGATAAACCGAACACGATTCATTCTGTATTCCGCGTAATATGTTGTTAATTATTCTTTGGAACGTCGGTGGACTATTCTTAAGGCCCATCGGCATTCTCAGAAATTCATAGTGGCCAGTTTCCGTGGAAAAGGCTGTCTTATCAACGCTGTCCGGGTGCATCTCAACTTGATGAAATCCTGAGGCAAGATCCAGGGTGGTAAAATATTGGGATCTCCCTAATTTGTCTAATATATCGGTTATGTTAGGAAGCGGGAATTTGTCATCAATAGTTTTTGCGTTTTGTCCCCTAAAATCAATTACTAGCCTAAACTTTTGTCTGTTGGAGGCGTCTGGTTTTTTTTGGAACGATCCATACAGGTGAATTCCACGGTGAATGCGAGGGTTTGATTATTTTTTGGGCGAGCATTTCTTGAATTTGCTTATCTACTTCCTTACGATAAATTTCTGGGTATCTATAGTTTTTCGTGTATACAGGGATTTCGTCAGTTGTCCTAATTATGTGCTTGACTTGATTAGTAAATGTCAGGTCATTATTTTCTTGATGGAATATGTCAGAATATTCGAAAATAAATTTTAATATTTCCCGTTTCTCTTCAGCGTTCATGTGATCCGTTCTAATTTGGCTCAGATCTAATTTATTATGCTTGTGATTTAACAAATTAAAATTTGTAGCGTTTACTTGATTATTGTTTATTTGATAGATTTTGAAATCGCTTAGCGGTTGCACCTCCATCGGTTTGATAACTAAACGTCTATCAGATGTCGTATTATTGATTATCGGGCAATAACTTTCTCCATTTTCTATTTTTATTAAGCACTGCGGTATTTCTATTCCGTCTTGTTGCCTATAGGGTAATAATCCCTCTCCATTGCGCATATTAAGTATTTTTATTTTTAACGTTTGTTTAGTACGTGCTTTAATCACATAGCATGTGGTATTATTTTCGCCAAAAGTATTATTATTATTATTATTTTTGTTTGGTTCCTCCGTGTTAAAGTAATGTATAGATATCTTCTTATCACAAAATATTAATTTATTGTTTACAAAATCCAAATTAATTCCCAATTCTCTTATGTTATCGAGTCCAAGTAATAGGTCAAAGTCCTTATGAAAATCAAATAAATAAAATTTTGCTATTTTCTTTCCTAAAATGGGTAATCTGCAGCTAAACTTTTCTTTTGACACTCCGTGTGCTGTGCTTACTACGAACGGTTCTTTTTCTAGTGTATTTTTGAAAATATTAAATCCAATCGATTTTTTAATAAACGATCTAGTGCTTCCGGTGTCAATCAATATTTTTAGGTTAGTTTTAGGATCATAAACAAAAGGTAAATCATTTGTGTCATTTTCTATGTGCATTATGGAAAATTTCTTTTTACTGTCGTAAGTCCTAAAAAATGGTTCTGTGTGTTTTCATAATCTGGGGGGAATCCGCATGCATTGTCTTCCTCAATAAAGTTATTTGCGGCATTGTGTTCGTCTTGGGTTTCTTCCGCGAAGTTACAACTAATTCCAGTCTGTTCCGATAGCGAAATGTGCGGCATTTGTTCGGTGATCTGGTACATCGAATCACTTTCCGTTTCTTCAACGACCGGCTTTCCAGTAATTTGATATAATTTATTTTGTCTGATTGGGTTTCCGGTTTGACGTGTTGATATGCTCATTGGTGTGGGTTGATAAACTTGATTCGTTTTAGGTGCTGTGTTGTTGTGTACATAGTTTTGTCTGTTAAATTGGTTAAATTGATTGGGATTGTTTTGGGGTATTTGTTTATAATAATTCTGAAATGGTTGATTATTAGTGGCAGGTTTGCGAATTGGTAAATGGTGTGATTTATTTGGTACATTTTGCCGATTAGTTTGAAAGAGTTTATTATTTTTGAATTGGAAATCGTTAGTCAGCATATTAAGCGCTTCATTGAGCGTGTTAGGATCTTTTGTCCGCATTAAGGACCCTAACGGTTCCTGAAGTCCCCTTAACAGTACTCGTAGTGCTAGTTTTTGGGTGTAAGTACATAGAATATCTTTAGCAGCTGGTTCCTTGTTAATAAAGAAAGCTATTTGCAAATTCAACAATTTCTGAATTCTTTCGTAGAAAGTGAAGGGCGATTCGTTACTTTCCTGTCTTAATTCTGCCATTTCTAAATTTAAGGTAAAACAATCCCTCCTATCTGAATAACTAGTCAAAAGTGTATTTTTAACATCTTCCCAAGCATAGGTGTTGGAGCTCACTACAATATCTAAGGCCTGTCCTTTTAACTTAGAAAGTATAGAAGAAAACAAAAATTCGTTTTGAAAATCCTCTGGGTTCTGGACTACAAAGAATTTGTTCACTATTTTATCACAAATTGAAATAAACCTATTGAGCATAGCAGGCTCACCATTGTATTCTGGAATCATGACCAAGTACTCTTTTTTTAATATAGGGGTAGTCATTGTAATTAATTATTATCTACTCAACTTATTTGAAAAATTAAAAATCAAGATATCAATTAATATACTACAAGAGAATATATTATACAAATGAGATATTTAACTAGCCTACTATACAAAATAATTTTCAAAATTATTACTTTCGTTCTTAATATTATAGATTATCTTAATATTTGTACAGGATTTACTTACAGTGAAATCCAAAATACTTTGCTCATTATGTACGGCGTAACACTACACTTATTTTGCACTGCACTATTTAACACAATACACAAAACTTTTTTTCTTTTTCGTTGTTCGTTATAGATATTCACTCTATGATTGATCGATTTTTTCGGAGATATTCACTCTGCAAACCGAGTTGGTTCCTCGATTAACGGTTAAAACCGACGGATGTTATATGCGTTAACTTCCTCGAGGTGTCCTACCGACTGCGCCAGTTACGTTTTTGGTTCGAGGGAATTGTTTTTTAAAAAAGAACAATTCTATTCGTTACACTTAATTTTCTTTACTTTAAAACAATTACAACAAATAACGTACAATATTCATATACACTGATGTGTACGGAGAGAAGCCTCGTCTAACTCTGGCGAAACAAAGCTTGTCTCTTCACACAATACAAATGCTGACTAAACTAAGAACCATACAACGGTCATCATTATTACAGTAAAGTGTACAATAATTGTTTTATAGCCCTGACTCAACATTATATTCTGCAGTTACGACCCCCCCCCTCCCTAAAATGTTAGTCTGTATCCGCCCCTGGGTGCTCCCACTGGATAAAATACAGTAGTAGGTATATTTCATCACAAGTACCCTACCTAAAGTGGATGTTTATGCATGAAAAATGATTTTTGGTACAAGTTATGAACGGTACTTTTGATCACACTGCACTACAATCACACGAACATTGCATTATTTTTCTACAAATTGTAAACGCGATTTAACCAATGCACGACAGTGCTGATATCATTTGGGAAGTATCTGAACCTTTTGAGTTGTAACTACAAAGCATCGCAATGCATTGTTTACGTACAATACTTTTTAGTACTAGGCCTAGTACAGTGTAATAGTATTATTTCATCACTAGGACCGATAGTGACGCTTTTCGGTACGAGCCCAAGTTTAACCGGAAAATGAGCGAAGATCGAAAAGCCACTTTTGGCTTAAATAAATAATATTTATTATTAATATTATTAATTACAGTGTGATGAACGATACTTTTCATCACACTGTAATTAATAATATTAATAATAAATTGAATATATTTTTTCAAAATGTCCTATCGTTTCTCTGTAACATTTCTGAAGTACAATGACAACATAGTTTACGTTTACAGCACTAACCAAATTATTGAAATCAGCTGATTTTAATATCAATAGCGATACAAAATAAAAACCGTCCTTAATTATTCGGCTGGTATTCATAGTCGTTTCTTACGGTAGCCTTAAAGCTCCCTCATGTAAGAAAACCGTAAGATCAAATCATACCTTAAAGAGGCCTTACAAATAGTTTTCAAATCATAGACGTTTATTTAAGGTGGCCTTAGGTGAGGCTATATAAGGAGACCTCTTAGGTGGCTATAAAGAGTAGAAGACACCTGTACCAATTTTACAAAAGTAAATACCTCTAGAACGAATATATCATTAACTATAAATAAAGCTGCCCTTGTGTAATTTAACTTGTTAAAGCATTTAAAATGCATTTATTTATTTTATTTATGAACTTAAACAGAAATCGTTCATAACATTCATGGTTTTTTACTTTACTATTGTTGGCACTTACGTCCAACAGTTGGCACAAGTTAGCAACTACGAAATCAACTGCTAAATTAACTGGCGAATTTATACAAACTGTTTTATGTTGGGATATAGCCTAAGCTTAAAATGGTCTCACTCCCTCTCATCGAAAAAAACTAACGATTAGATCAATAATTATGAAATTGGTACCGGTAGCCTACAAGTCTAGTTTATGCATAGCTCAGTATTTACTTTTAGCTAATGCAATATTTAGTTAATCAATGACACCGATAAACTAATAAAATAGCCTTTATTGATTTTAAATTTACTCTGATTGTCACTCCAACTGAATAGTTTTGCAGTACAGTGTACGTTTTGAGGTTATGTGCATACTGATCGCTTTCATTATTTTCATTAATCAGATATTATTATTAACTGTATGATTAAAAGAAAATATGTATTATCACATTTATTTGAACCGTTAGGCCTATCCAAAACAAACTCAATCTATTAAATTGTTTTACCGTATCAATTAATTTTGTTCAGTAGCCTACGGCAATACCTACTAGACTAATTATTATAAAAAATATGCCACAGACTAGTTAGTTGTTTTCCTAAATATTTCTCATGGCATAAAAACACAATGCTATCAATATTGTATGAATATGGGATATTGGTAATCATAATGTATTATAATTTATCTGGTAGGCCTACCAATGGGGCAATGACATATTTTACTACATCGGCATCCTTTGAAAATCGATATCTCATTTCAAATTGCCGTTTAAATATTTTTCGAATTTATTATCATAATCCCGAATATACCGTTCAGGGATCCTTCCATAATAACATTAACATGCATAATCAATAAATTCAAAAAAAAATCATAATTAGAGATTTCGTGTGTCCCCCTGCGCCCTCGCCTTATAGGTAAAACGAACGAAAAATTAAGATTTTTGTATATTAACTCATGATATCTATTGCATTATTTTGGACTCTTAAAATACGTTTCGTTTAGCAAAATATTTTGATATAAGAAGACTTTGTTACGTTGCCGCCCTTCATGTAGCAAATTTTATATTTTCTGCTAGCACTAAGCACCACCTGACCGCTGGGCGCGCGCGTATGGTGACGAGGGCGTAACTAAGTGGATGTGTCGGGTTACAAAGTGATTAGTGATGCCAGTGATAGCACTTCATTTGAGGTGATAGTAGGTTTTGTACCTTCAATCTTCGTTTAGATTTACCGTTTTTAATGTTGTCGCAGTTATTTAGGTAAGTGAACTGTAAACATAAACTCTTCAAACTAAAATTTTACCGAAAAATTAACTGTCACAGCGACAGGCCTCAAATAACCTGTACTTGCCTACTGAATTTTGTTTTCGTTCCGAATAAAAAAACACTTTCATAAGATAAGGTTCAAATAAAAAATTATTTATTCATTCAAAACATTTAAGAATATATCACTGCATTTTAGGTTGTCCTTTTGTTTGTAGTTTTAAACAAATAACAAATACCTCAGTTTCAGCCGTTAAGACAAATATTGCGATGAAAATATCCCTCGTGACAACCTAACTTGTTTTGTTACTTTCAATTCAAATGTGTTTCATAAAGACTGTTCATTAAAATAGTTGATGTTTTAAAAAGATTTAATTAGTTGATGTAAGAAAACACTCGTTGTAAATGTTGTAATTTAATTAGGCTAGAGTCTAAATTTCTTATATTTTGTCGCGAAGGCCAATGAATGATATAGTTCAACAAATTTTTGTTAGATTAACGAATGAATTATACCATGTTCCTCACTAGGTATAGGCCTAATAAATGCTAGATAAGATTATATAAATTAAGTCCTTATTTATTAAGTGTAAAACCCAAGTATTATTATTTAACAATCACGGCAAACAGTCACGAAACAAAATTAAAATTAATAATTCTGATTCGACTAGGTTGATTATAATGCTGTCTATTAGGAATGTAATCATTTAAGACTGTCAAGTTTTAAAAGTTAACTCTTAAAACATCAGTGGCTCATGTTTTTAGGTTGATGAATGAATACAGATTACAGGTTTCGCACTTGACAGCTAAGTCATTGATAATGCTTGACGAGCTTGTTAGGCCTACATTGCTTAAAATAATGTTTGATTATTTTTTATTTCAAGACTTATTGTTGATGGTCCAGATTATCTTAGCTGTATAATATTTCTGGCAGATTTGTCTTAATAACAAAATAAATATTACAATTTTATTACACACATGAAAGACAACACCTTTGTGAATTGCGAACTGCCACATCGACTCTGTCTAAGACCCTTCGTTTGGTACCAAATCGCAACCGAAATTACCCGATCGAACACGATTCCATTCGTCGCTCCCGTGAACGCGACCTCTTTATCACATTCTTAAAGCGGTGACACACTACACTACTACCGTACTTTACCCCGAATAAGACCCCGGTCAAGACATCAGCATAAAAAATAGTTTTTATACACCAAAGTTGATGTACAATGTGTGAATCTTCAAACCAATTTCGTTACAAAAACATTAGGTTG
>JAGFPH010001516.1:239458-257873 GCA_018207615.1 Philaenus spumarius | reverse complement strand
TAATAAATTGTTTGTAAACGGCTTGCATAGGAGGCAGCACGTTACACAGTAACAAATTTATTTGCTTTGGTGACAGAACACATTTCATATTCATTTCATGAAACATTTGACGAGGAGTTATCCGATAAAACTTTGTATTTTTGTGTCGTGTTATTGTGTGTGTTCAGTGTTATTGTGTATTGTTTTATTTAAGTGTTGAGTCCTACACCTGACGAAGCCGGCTGTGAACGGCGAAACAGCGCTGTAGTGTAAAACTACAAAAATATCAAGAATTGCTCTGACTACTGTATAAGGTAAACTATATATTGAATATACATCAGCAATTCGTAAAAAGCGAATAAACTTTATAAACCTTCATGGTATTATAAAGAACATAACATAATTAACTCTTTCAATGAGAAAGCTAAAATGGTATTAAAGTCCATGTTGCAGCAAACTTGTGTGTATTCTTTTGACGGAGGTTGACAAGAAACTGAGCAAGGCAAGAGGAGTTGGCCGCTGCAGTAAGCAGTTTCAAAACACAAGCTGGGTGGCTAGTGATATGACCTTTTGAAATTCCCTGACTTTTCCCTGACCAAATCTTAGAAAAAGCACAAACAAAACCACGCTAATTTTATTTTAGTTAATCAATCATATTATATTGGTGAGCAAATCAATTTTAAAGGAATTAATTAAATATTTAATTAAACGCGGTAATATTATAACAGTTAAATATTTAATACTATCCATGGTACTGTACCAACCACCAGCAGTTGCAAATTACACATTTATGGCTATAAATATTAAATTAAACAATGAATTACTCAAATTATACTTTATTATATTATAACAAAATAAATAACTAATTGGTTTTTGTAATCCAGCTACCAGAACAGATTTGAACATTTAATAAATTGATACCCAAATTCAAAAATATTTAATAATAAAACTAACATTTTTAGAAACAGCACGTTAGAAAAAGTTTTCAAGGTCACATCACGGCAAATGGATCGGAACAAGCTGCCACAATCACTCCCGTAACTTGCCGATAATTGTTTTTACGTATCAGAATACATAGTTTTCTTATTGTTTAGTTTAGAAATCCATCTTATCTTTAATGTTTATTTTGTGAATTAAAAATTATAATTATCTATGGTTTTAAATAGTTATTTTTAACTATTTTCCTAAGAAATGTTATTTTTCCCTGACCTTAACCAAAATTCCCTGACTTTTCAATGATTCCAGAAAAGTAAAATTCCCTGACTTTTCCAAGTTTTCCCTATTTCCCCCGTCACTAGACACCCTGTGGAAAGTTCCAGTGAAAAGGTATCTTAAGTTATCCGATTTAATTTTGAAACACAAACCTGAAAATATAACAATAGCTGTAAGCAGAGCATATTCAGCGTTGTCCACTTTCATGTTGTACATCTGCCTGCCGAAACACAGCAGGTCGTCGATTACCTCTCCCATGCCGGCCATATTGTACGAGTCTCTGGAATAAGGGTGGTTGTTTACGAAGAGGATCGAATCTGTTTGTACGTCGTACCTCCTCGCCATTCTCAACATCATTACTTCGCTGGAGCATGCCTGTTAACAGGAAAAATAGTTTTAGATCGAAACTTGAAATATATTGATGGTAATCATAAACGACAACCTTGTAGGATAACCTCTTTTCACGGAAGTTCATTCGTTCATTTTCATTTAGTTCTTTTGACAATGTATATTGCATAAGACAAATCATTAGATTAGATATTTAATTAAGATATTATAAATAATCTGCAGATTTAATTTAAAAATATCTAACTATAGCCCGTTCACAGTTTAGTTGATAGCATGGGCCTTATGGAGGCTTGCCGCACTACTACCTGACCTACCTTCATCGGCTCCTATTTACTACCACATTGAATTATGAATATCCTAGTCTCAGCGTTTAATTCAAGATCCAAATTTCTTCACTTCAGTAACGTAACTCATGTTTAAGTAAACCCCATTACATATTCCTAATAACTCGTTTAAATGAGTTTTATGGGGTCGATGCCTGCCCATGCTATCAACTAAATTGTAAACGGACAATATAAAAAAGCACTTTTACATGTTTCAGTTAGCTTCAGTCCCGCTAGCCCAGGCAACAGGTACTTTTACTTGGAAAAAAATGCGAGAGATGAAACTTGGTAATATAGTACATTTTGACGTCCTAAAAAACATACTAAGTTTGCGACCCCCACCCCTTTAAGCTTACCTTGGAAAATGGTGGCTAATTTCCGATAATAAGTATTCGTGCAGTTTTTATAATTACACCAAAACCTCGTTCATCTGGTTCTAATGGGACCCGTACCGTTACGGATAAACGAAATTGCGGATATCATGGGGTTTCATATAAAAACACATGTTTTTATGAATTATTTATTAGCGAATTTCCATAGGAAAAATGAGGCTATTTCAGTGGCCCTTATGGTAAGACCCAAGGTTGGGAGTAGCAAATGAGCACCGATCATGGTTCCCAGAACACTTTTTGGGGTGTCATTAAAAATCATATATATATGTATATATGTGTTCGCACTCTAGAGGCCGCATTTTAAGTCCCATTTGGTCCAAATTTGGTACACATGTTGGTTGTCTATGTTGCTCGGATGAATTCGTTAGCCAAAAAAATCCACCAACCGGAAGCATGTTTTTTGACCGGAAGTTACTATTTTTCGGGATTTTTACTACGAGAATGACATTTTTTAAAAGTTTTTTTCTATAAATATAAATGTAGGATGTTACTCTGCACATTTTGTTCGGTTCCCCCAAAATCGATCAAAACGTAAAATACCATAAAAGTACCCGGTTCGAAGCCAAGTGGTGCAAACTCGCTAGGCCACTAGGCGCAAACAAATTCTACTAATATATTGCGTACACACAGACAGCTGTTCAAAGCCTTCGTGAGTAGACTTATTTCCCAAATTGTTGGTTGAAACCTTAAAACATAGGTGTATAAACTTAATTTTGGAAATTTGCTCAACTCATGTTAGCGGTTCAGCTGCGTGGTCGAATTATTGTAATATACAATAATTACTACTGGTAAGTACAGAAAAATTAGTTCAATTATTGCAAGAAATAAGACAAAGAAAACTGAAAGTGTTTTTTAAAGATATTGGTAATGTTCTTCTGCTTCACCGTCTGACATTTTAATTCTGAACACAATTAAGTCGCCGCACAATTATTATTAATAATGAATTGTGATTTAAAAAGTCACTGCACTCGGCAAAAATATTGTTTACTCTTACGTGGTTTATATTTTTCACATTTGCATTATCGAATAAGAAATAAATCGCAAACTTTGATTTTCAGTTAATTCAAACAACAAATTTAATAAAAAACTAATTTAAGAAACTAAACAATACCCACATTCGAACTGTACTAACATTTAAAATGACGTATTCACAATAATTTTCTGATCATTATTACTCCTACAATCTTGTTACGCGTTCAACATTGCTCTTATGGGAGTTGAAATCAAGATGGCGGCTGGGTCTGCCGAGCCCCTTAAAGCGCTAAGCTAAACATGGGCTACCGCTCACTTAGAGTTGAAAAAATATATACTTATTTTCTCAAAGTTCTTTTTAAATTTTGATTCTTAGGGTTAAGAAATACTTTCATTTTGTAAGCTCCCGAATTGAAATATAATAACAAAATATGTTAAATAGGTATAAATTTACCTGTATACGTCTTTTTCAATCCTGTATTGTGTTGCTTGATGTGACGACTGCAGTTTCGGGTTACCCCATCTTCCGGTCACATTAATTCAAATCACCATAAAAATACACTGTTATATAAAACTATTTCTCTCACTAGCGAGATCATCGCGAAACACATTTAACGAAACACGAAAACAACAAAAAACACAACGAAATGGCTAAAAATGACATCAAGACTACGTATAAAACAACCAACAAGCTTGAACGTCTGCTCAGTTCACACAGCAACGGTGAACCAGATTTGGCAAAAAAAACGGTAATTTACCAGCTTTCATGTAGTGATTGTCCGAGCTTCTATATAGGTCAAACAGGCCGCCCTTTTGTAAAAAGGTTCAAAGAACACTTACCGAAAAACTGACCGGTTTTGAACACTCCCAAATCCAACTACGCTGAACATTTAATAAATAATGTACATGGCTACAGTGACTTCAAAACTAATATGAACATCTTACATTTATGCAAAAAAAGACATGGATTCACGGGAGGAGTTCGCCATTTACAGAGCTTCAAAAATTGAAAAACAACATTTATTAAACGATAAAGTGTCATTCCCATCCAACATACTGTTTGACACATTGATTAACATTTAATAAAATAAAATAAAAAAGCAGACTTCCGTTTACATACCGCAACATGCTAAAACTCCAATTCCCACACCACAGCCGGATAAAGTTCAGTAGGTGACCTACCTTCGCCCAGGCAAGATGTACATAATTAGTGACATTCGTTTGTGCGTTTTTTGTGTTTTACGACGATCTCACTAGTGAGAGAAATAGTTTTATATAACTGTGTATTTTTATGGTGATATGAATTAATGTGACCGGAAGATGGGGTAACCCGAAACTGCAGTCGTCACATCAAGCAACATAATACAGGATTGAAAAAGACGTATACAGGTAAATTTATACCTATTTAACATATTTTGTTATTATAAGAAATACTCAACTAATTTTAAAATTGTTTTAAGAATTAAAACAAATTCAAACTAAACTTAGCAGAATTTACAATTATTCAAACACTAAATACATAAAAGCAATGTTGTCTAAAAAATAAAATAATTACGTACTAAGCTAAGAAAAACAAGAACTTATACAAAACTAAAACTTCGGAATGAATATCAGTCAGCTACCAGTACAAACAAGTGACAACTGAGTGAAACAGATGCGTCTATAGGCGTAAGCCACGCTGAGAACGCTTGCGAGAGTAGACTAAGTCGCTCTGTCGACAGAACACAGACCGATAAGACGTCACAGACGTTGCTTATGTTTTTGATTGGTCTAAATACACTCAAAGAACATCAACCTGCACTCTATTGGAAGTTTCGTGATCTACAGAATGTCTAAGCACGTGTTTCTGTATTTGTGTTTAAAGGCGCTCTTAGAAATAGGGTCATGCCGCGTCGAAAGGCGCTAGCCCGTTAAGGGTCAAGTCAAACAATGACAAGCTGAAAATGTTACTACATTTAGTGTTTACCGATGTCAAACATTCGACATTTACTAATCAATTTGTGACAGTAGGAATCTCCGCACAAAATTTATTGTCACGACATGCATTGCTGCGGCACAAGAAGACTTTATATTTACACGAAAACAATAATTGATGGCCGTACACACTTCAGTTATATTGCAGAGGTTGATCCAATCGCAACAATTTTATTGCACTGAACAATTTAAATACTGAAGAAAAAACTGTGTGAATTACACAGGTCGCCTGTTCAGTATTTCTAATAGGTAAGACGAAACATTTTACGTGATGTGTGCAGGCCGTTAGGTATGGATTCGACAAGGGTTTTTATGTGTTCTTAATTTCTTAAGGGTTCTTAATTTTGGAAATATATTCGTACCTTAAGTAAAACGATCTGATCCTCCCTCAAGAGTTTATCGAATCCGGGTAGTTTCTTTGCGAACTCTACGATTAGTTGTACCGTTAGTATTGTGTATTCTGTAATGTGTCTATATCTAGCGTCGCTCGCTTCTACGTCTTCCGTCGATTCCTGTAACACAAAACAACAAGAGTGAGAATATGGAATACACAGTACTTTTGTAAAACACATTCTTTAGGCCGTTCACTATAAAGCTAGGAAGCACCTTTCTGTTACCATCTCATAGTATTATACTTCTGTTAATTTGTTATTTTGAAAACAGATTTTTTATGATTAGTTCGTTTCTACGGATATTTTGAAACTCGCCGAACGAATCTAGTCAACCTCCTAATAGATTTATACATTCCAAACAATCTATTGTACCACTTGAATTACGAATTGTGCCTAGGTAGTTGTGGAAGATCGAATAATTTCTGATCATTTTTACTAGTAACAATTCTTATTAACCAACCAGTTGGTTTTTGAAGTACACACATCCTTACTATGGCTATTTCATATTACGAAACAAACATTCAACATTTAAAGGAACGTTTTTGGTTGAAGAACATTTAAATGAAGGCAATTTTAAACCATTTAATTTATTTATTTTCCCGTTTGTCCTAGCAGATTTTAAAACGAAGGGGATGCGGAATACTACCCCCCCCCGGAAAACTACCCCCCCAGGTGAAACGTGACGTCACGAAATCTGCCAACTAACCAATATGGGAGCCGTGTCCGCGACTGGAATACTACCCCCCCTAGCAAAAGCGGGTCGCCGGAATACTACCCCTCGGAAAACTACCCCCCCAAGCAGGTTCCTACGTAATTTTGACGTCAGATTAGGTTAGTTGCCAACTAACGGCTCCCATATTGGTTAGTTGGCAGATTTCGTGACGTCACGTTTCACCTGGGGGGGGTAGTATTCCGCATCTAAGAATTATTCGTTGGATTGAAGATTACAAAACGTATCGAAACTTGAGTGTGCGTGACTGGAAAACTGCCCCCCCCGATCTCTGACGTCAAAATGACGTAGGAACCTGCTTGGGGGGGTAGTTTTCCGGGGGGTAGTATTCCGGCAACCCGAAACGAAGTCATTTGGTTGTTTCATAATATATTGCTTTCGCAAAGGGCTATATGTCTGTTAAGGCCAAAGTTCTTCTTCACCCTTGGGAAAAAATCCGAGTATTCAGTGTGATTTTAATAAAATTGTTCCGAGTACAGTCGATGGCATTATTGTGACACAGGGAGAGGAGGGTCCTCTACTGTATGCACCATCCAATACAAAGAGAGACAATTAATTGTAAGTAAATAAAATTGTGTGCAAGAGATTACTTTTCTAAGTTGGCTAGTAGCACCAAAGATGGCTTGAATCGCAAGCCGCGAGATCGTGAAAGATGTATTTGTAAAGTGTTTGGATTCTATTTATAAACGAATAATCGGGGAAATAACTTTCAATTATTATGAAGGCGTTATATTTTTTACGTGCGAAATTAAAATGTAGAAATTACTGATTGAAAACCTATAAAACTTTTAAAAATTAAACCTCTTCAATTAAAATATGTTGTAGGGTTGGCAAAAATCTACAAAAAAGGTTACCGTATTACAAATCAAACATCTAGTGTTACATAGTAATGGTGAAATGACACATTTCAAATAAATGCCTTATTTTGAATTATCGGAGATGATGTGTGTCTCTGTCTTATATTATGTGTAGTCCACTGTTACCCCACAAGTTTACCCTTTTTTTTGACAAAATAAATTGTTAACAAATCAGGCCCAATTTATTCTAATTCCAACGTGCTAAAACAGTATAAATTAGCTTGTTTTTTCACAGTAATTAAAAACTATCCAATGAACGGCTGATTTCGGATAATACTCGATTTCGGTTCTATTTCACTCTATTTCCGACGTGCAGAAACAGTATAAATTGGCTTGTTTTCAAACAGCTGTTTTGATCGCTTTATTTACTATTTCGTCGTTTTGTAACCGACGTGGCAACCCGTAAGACCCTTATGTTAAAAGTTTTCGACTTTTAAATCAGATTTTCTCAAAAAATTTGCGTTTTTACACGAAATACAACTATATGGGTGTACTTAAAAGTCAAAACTACACCCGAATACAAAATTTCTTTGAAGTCGTTAGAGCCGTTTTCGAGATCCGCGACAGATACAAGAATTGCTCATTTAAAGTAATAGGATGAGTATAAAATTAAACAATGAATTACTCAAATTATATTTTATTATATTATAACAAAAGAAATAACTAATTGGTTTTTGTAATCCAGCTACCGGTTACAGATTTGCTTTGAACAATTTATTTGATAAGAAGATACCCAAATTCTAAAACATTTAATAATAAAACTAACATTTTTAGAAACGGCGCGCTAGAGAAAGGTTTCAAGGTCATAACAAGGCAAGTGTATTGAAACAAGCTGCCACAACAATCACGCCCATAACTTGCCGATAATTGTTTTTACTCTGACACTCAGGTTTCTTATTGTTTAATTTGTAAGTTAAAAATTGTACTAATGTCCAGTTTTAAATAATAATTTTGTAATTTTTCTTAGAAATCTTATTTTTGCTCTGACCTTAACCAAAATTCCCTGAATTTTCCGGAAAAATGAAATTCCCTGACTTTTCCCTGACGCTAGCCACCCTGCTAATAATCTGTTCGCATTGGCTACGCCATAAGTCGCCGCAGGGGCTGGTGAACGGAGCGAGCTCCAAGTATAATATAGTTTTCCAAAACAAGGCACAAAAGTAATGTAAAGGGAAACATACAATTTTCCTTATCAAATAAAAATCAAATCAATTTTTAATTCCCAATCACCACTTTCAGCTTTACCTCAATCCTCCTTATATCCTCTTCCGAAGGTTGTTCGTACTGGTCCTGGAAGTACACGAGTCTGTGGATGAGTTCTTCCTGTTCCGGACTGATGGGTTTGACTCCGTTTATACATATGACTTTTTCACTGTCCACCTTGAACAGACGCAAACAAATTACTTTTCGTCGACATTTAAAAATGGACACAGATAAGTGACGCATATAGTAGCTTTTTCCGTCCCAGTAAAACCGGAATGTATCAGCGCACCTTTGTGGGATTTTGCAATTGATGTATCTATTACAAATCGATTTGTATAAAGATAAAATTTATATCGATTTGAAGTGTGAGTTCTATATTTTCATTTGATGTAAGGAAAACCTGATTTAGTGTTCCGAGGAAGAGCGGGTATTTCCGTGAAATACGAAAATTTCATCAATGGCCTAGGCGCGTTAGCCGTTATTGTCAGCAGATGACTTGAATGCATGCATATGGAATGCGGCCGCTATTGGCTAGAGCAGCCTTGTCCCCATGTAGCGTGGTTGTCATAGTGACGGAAGCCCCTACCTGGTGCTGTTTTGGGAGAACTCTTTCCCGCATCCCGCTGCCCCCTTGGATGTATTCACGTCATCTGCTGACAGTACCTTTACCCATTGTCTACAGTGCGGCAGCGTGTAACTTACGGTTACAAGAATAAAAAACATTTCTAAATATAATGTGTTAAAAAAAAAAATGAGGTTCGGTAAAAATTTCAAAAAATAAAAAAAATTATGTTTTTAAATCAAAAATAAAATGCTATATGTGGATTATTCAACAATCATTAATATCTCTCCTTCATCTTCTTCATTTATTCACCTTAACACCAAAAGTCGTCGCTCATATAATACCTTAAATCATTAAAACACCTCTTAGGCCTATTGCCTTACTTCAATAATAAAATCACCATTTACCTAAACTCTCCATATCATATCTCACCTAACTTCAATGTAGAATAATTCCTTATGCTCCACCTTACTTTCAAAACCTTAAAATCACCTTCATTTAACTCACAGAATAAAAAAAATAATAATCATAGTATTTGTAATAATCCACATATAACCTCACTTATGCTCTGTTAGCATATAACTATTCATAATTATCAATTACTGTAAAAACATTTATTAATTAATTTAATTTCCTCAGGGGTGGAAACCTGGCTGTTAGAGTACAAGCTAGTTGGACGTTCGTGGCTGTATAAAGAAATTCAAGACATTGTGGCAACAACCTTTGTTTACTCAAACATATTTAGAAATAAACATTTACAACAATAAAAAGATATCAACGTCATAATACAATTATACAAACAAATCAATTAACTATTTACAATTATACAAAGTTTGGTCAGCCCTATCTCTCAAGATATGACGCAATAGAAATCAAAGAAGTTACTTTTTTAAAATAATTAAATTTTTTATATTTGCAGACTAAAAAATGTGTCCTATGGCCATTATTACTTACTGCGTTACTCGTCGCACTGTTTTTTACCTAGGATTTTACGTCGTTAACACCATTTACACAAAGTACTTGAAGCCTATTGCGCGTTATTTTTGTCGAAGCACATGGTCAAGTTATAAGTCCAAAAATCACTTGATTTACACCATCGATTTTAATTCTTAGGTTTACACTAACTCCAAAGTATCTGCTCTTTACTTTGTGACAACATTCGTCACCATCTCGAAGAAAAAACTACATTTTCTATGAATTCTTCATCACCGGCCGTTAACAACACACACTGACTGTTACGCCATTTTTCTAGTTCTGTTTCTCGTTCCACAACGTTCCTTAACATTGCCCATTGCTTCGTCTCGTGCGTTTTGTCACGTAGTCAATTTGGTGCCAAGCCTTCTGTATTGGAATTGCTTCCACGCTCATCATATATGGAGTTTCTTATTATTCTTGTATCTCGATACATATGCTGAAATTGTGTTTATACTTTGTTATTGTTTTTATATTGTTAAACTGTTTCTTTACACCGTTCACCTCAAACGCACTACTCGTTGAAGAAAAATCTCTTATACAGTTTTCACATTTTACATACGTTCATATATTAATATATTTTTTTAAGTCTGCTTTTATATTACCTACTTTTACAGTCTGCTTGTATTTTTTTTTTATTTATTTATAAAAAAATAAATGATTCTACTGTAATTATTTTGCGTCATTAAGAAATTTATATATATATAAAAATTATAAATGGTTATCATTATATAAGTATTGCGTCATTTTATTTATTTAGAAAAAAACCTCTGTGCTTTTAGACACTATAGGAAACTGCTGATTTATTTTTTATCGTGTAGTTTCTCTGTTACATGGCTGTTAGTGTTACAAGCGTCTGGCTGGAACTGTATACTATACGTTTGCGAGAGTTTTGTTAAGTTGTTCTAATTTAGTGAAATAAGTTCATAGAATAAAGCTATTTAAAATTTTCAAGTATACAGTTCGGTTCTATGATTTATTCTCTACAATTTGTTATAATAAAATTTCATTTATGGGTAAAGCATATAATCTTTAATTCCTATTCAAAATGGGTGCTCGTGAAATATTCTAAAAAGATGTTTTCAAGCACTGTATTCCAAAAAATTATTCTATCCCCCTCTGATAAGAGACAGACCCCCCCCCCATGAAAACTAACTGGATCTGCCCATGTATTTTAAGAAAAAAATGAAAATTTTTGATTATAAATGTTACTTTTTATTACATCAAAAGAAGCAGTATAGTGAGTACAATTACTACACTGTATTTTTTTTTAATCTCAAAATAATAATTAGGCCTATGGTTTATTTTAAAGAACTTGAGAATTTGTCTTTTTTTTTTAACATGCAACTATATTTAAATTTTGTAAACAAACATTTATAATCAATACAAATTTGTATACTATTAGTGTACCTATAAATTTTTGGACAAAAAAATCTGCACTGCACTGTAAAGTTAAAAGGAATCAGGGTTTTTTGCTTTCTTAAAGATTTTCGCTTTCTTATACAACTTAATTACAGCTTTGTGCAGATTGAAGTGCCACATGTGTTTGGGTAGAGTTTTCCTACTTATCTAATATAAAATTTTCTTGAAAATCGGAGTCGAAACTTACAAAACTCACCCTTTGTGGTTCGGGTTCCAGTTTCATCATAATCTCCGGTGAGCCATTCGTCGTCGAGTTGGGTTTGTCCTTGTCCTTTTGTGCTTTTTTCTCTTTTCTTTTTACCGCACACTGATATTCAGGTACCACGCCTGTAATAAATACATACATATTTTATTATTCACAAATGTTCTGTGGATTTGGAAATGAAAACAATGGATATGTTGAACAGTCAATTTCCTTTTTAATAAAGCATTAGTTTAAAAATATTTGTATGACACCCACTGTAACTGAGTTCAAAATAAAAATTTTCCTGCGAAAGCAAAAATAATAAAATAAAATTATAAAGTGGGATTTTTAACCCCAGAAAGGGTGTGTGGCGCAAAAATGACCGCACAGAACACTTTTTCTTATGCAAGTCAGTCGTTGGTGGTCCGAGGAACTTGCCCTTTCATTACAACCCCTCCTGTACCAGCCACCTGATCGTTAGTCAGTTCTTGCAAAAACCTTGTGTAATGTTTAGTGTTGAATTTGTGTAGCAGTCATTTTCAGGCCGCGCAACTTTTTGTGTTAAAACTTTTATGGTCGTTTATAGGCCACGCGTTCTAAATCTGTCATATAATTATTCTTTGTTTAGCTTATATAATTTTATAGGTTAAAGTTTTTTTCAATAAAAACGGATGAACAAGAGTGTAAAAGATTAGAAAAGTTGGTACAAAGAGTAGAGAAATAGTAGTCTAGGGCTGATGATGAAAGAAGAGAAAGATTTCGTACATTGTTGTTTGATAATGATAACCTACATGAAAATGATCATGTACAAGAAAATACGATTGAAAAGGAAGGATCTGATCAATCGGAAGATGAAGTTGAAGAAAATGTTAATGATAGTGATTCAGCAGTGTCTTTTGAAGATATCAATGAAAAATGTATGCCAGATGAAATCACGGAATTGGAAGAAAATTTGAACCAGGTAGATAATAGGAATTACTAGAAGGTGAACAATTGATCGATGTCAGGCAGACGGCAGTCAGATTGAATTTTGTCGTAGAGGCTACGTAGTTTTTCTTCAACATCCTAAGTTTCAATATATGGGCAATTATTTTCATTAATTTCTAATGTTATTTTGTATTACTACTGTTTACGTGTACTGTATTATTTTTAAATTTTTTAGTATTAACTATTGTATGAAAAAAGTTACCCTTCCTTCCCCCCCTCCCCCCAACATTTAGCTTCGAGTCAGGGGGCCTCAAGAATTAAATTTTCCCCAAATCCCATAAACCCTCTCAGCGGTCCTGCCTTGACACTAGGTAATGTACATGTTACTAACAATGTTTCCTAACATGCAAAACATGACGGCAACATCAATGTTAACAATTTTGGCATGCAACAAATCATGTTATCCGCAAGTTAACGTCAAAGAACGTAAGCAACGTTAGGACGATTTCAACTAACTTGGTAACATCGTTTACGCTAGCTAACAAATGAAAATATTGGTAACATTCTTGTAAATAGCAAATAACGTTAATAACACCTTTTGTTATCTAGAGGAAAGGCAGTCTTAGCTGTCTATTCCGTGATTAGTTAATAGAATCTCAAATTAAAACAAGTTAAGCACAACGTAACGACATTTACCCTTATTTCCCTGTTTCAGGAAATAAACTAGCTAATGCATCACAAATTAGGAAAAAACATGCATCTCTTAGAATCTTGGTTTGTAAGCATTAATCTCATGCGTCGTTTTGTTTTTGAACGAATAAAAAGTTAAACATAACTTAATGTCAGCAAACTTAATTTCTTATTTACTTTCTCACTGTGCCTAAAGTATAGAGAAAGTATAGTGATCGCAAAAAAATTGATGTTGAGATTTTTGTGGAAATATCCATTTTGGGACCCCCTGAGTCCAAAAAAATTATTTTTTACAAAATGTCTGTCTGTATGTATACAAAGTTAGAGAGAAAACTATTCGATCGATTTCGAACAAATTTGCACCAAACATGTCAATTAGGCCTGTATAGATGCACGAAAAAAGGTTTTGAAAAACAAACCTCTTTTTGGCCAAAACACCCCCAAAAATCAGATATTATTGTCTAAATGAGAATTTTTTGAAAAATGCGGTTTTTTTGCATATGTACCCTACGTACATTAAGGGCTTCAAATAAGGCAAATTTTATCAACTAATTTTTTGGGGGTGTTTTGGCCAAAAGAGGGTTGTTTTTCAAAACCTTTTTTCGAAAATTATTTTTAATTTTTTTTATAAAAAAACTGCTCTAATGTAGGGTACATATGCAAAAAAAAACGCATCTTTCAAAAAATTCTCATTTAGATAATAATATCTGATTTTTGGGGGTTTTTTGGTCAAAAAGGGGGTTGTTTTCAAAATTTATCAAAACCTTTTTTCGTGCGTCTATATAGGCCTAATTGACATGTTTGGTACAAATTTGTTTGAAATCGATTGAATAGTTTCCTCTTTAGCTAATAATAATAATATTTATTACTTACTGACCTACTTTAATGTACTATCCCCTCTCCTAATTTAATATTGTTATGAAGTTCGGGTTATTATGAAGGGGGTTGGCGTGGAATTCACTGTGTATTGAAAATACTCCCAATACGGGGGTGGCGTGCGAAGTACGCAATGCACTGTGTATTGAAAATACTCCCAATACCGGGGTTGGCCGCTTCTCATAGTGTTTAGTGTCAAGCTCACATGTGCGTCCTTAGCAATGAACGTATTAATAATTTAAATTTGTTTGTGAGAAAGTATGTGCCAGTTTCTGGTACAGTTTATTTAGTAAATAAAAATTAACTGACGTAACGAACGTCAATTTGTAAAATAATACAAATAAAAACAATATAACCTACTGAATGATGTAATATCTGTTATAGAAGCTTTAATACTTGAAATGGCGGATATAAGACATTTCAGTTCATTCCGTACACAGCCAAAAATCGGGCATTGAACTGTGCTGTATACAGGGTTTGTATAAAGGTGAGGCCAAACTCCAGGAAATGATTCTACATAACGTACCTGTACTAAATGAGAAAATGTCCAGTAAACATTATCTCCCATTTTGTGTTAAACTGCTAACAGTACAAAACATTTTAGGAAACAAAAAAAGTAAATTTTTTAATAGCAAACAAAACATTTTATTATTTTTCCCGTAGCTCAAAAGATAACCGAGTTATAGGCTAAAACCACAAATTAAATTTTTTTCGTACTGTCTGTAACAATACAGAAACCACAATAACAGTACAGAAAGAAGGGTTTTTGAGATATTTGACATTACAAATTTTAAACGGCCGCCATTTTGAAAGTATTCAAAAGAACATCCTGGTTTTTCGTACAGTGTTAAACAACAAAAAGCTATACAAAGTTTGAGCTCAATGTCTTTTCTACTTCAAAAAATATTGTGCATTTCGCTGAAAGAAACAAAATGGCGGATAACTCGAAAACAAAGCATTTCCCGACTTACGTTATGTAGAATGATTTCCCGGAGTCGGCCCCACCTTTAAAATACACCCTGTCTAATCGATGTCATTGTTGATTAAAATTAAATTTGATACCATTCGAAAGAAAATGAATTGATCTTTTTTTACATATGTGATTTACTGTTAGGGACCTCTTTATCCAATTCAATCTCATGCCAAGGAACTGAGTTTATTAGTCAGTATTAGTTTATTATTTCTGATTGCCTTACTGGACTGGTTAATTTTACTATAAATTTACTTTTTTGTGTAATTTCAGCTCTCAGTCCTTTATTTTTCTTATTTATTCCCTGGTGACGTACGTTTCGCCTTTTCTATTCAGGCATTATCAAACCTACACTTCACTAGTACTTTACATTTGTTAATGAGCGTCAAGTTTTTAAAATGAAACACTTATACAAAACATTCACAAACAACATGTAACACACAACACAACACAACACTCGATAGGGACATTTAAATTTTATTCACAATTAATTATGCAAGCCGAACGTACGTGTGACCGCGATCGTTTTTTGCAAGCTACTCAAAAAATGTTTTTTGTGCGTACGTTTTTTGTGAAATACAGGGAATAAAAAAGAAAAATAAAGGACTGAGAGCTGTAAGTACACAAAACAGTAAATTTAAAGTATTAGTTTCTTTCCGTTAACTGTATTATTCAGACAGAGTTCTTTGGCGTTTTTAGTATTACAGTGCAACATGATTTACCCAAGTGTTCTTTGTCAAAATTATAATAGGCCTAGTGAAGGGAGCGTTCAAAATATGGCAACAGAGTTGAAATTAAACATATTTTCACAAATATTCCTTAGGTTTTTTCACAAATGTTTACGTAGGCCCCATAATTGGTTAACGTATAAACTTTTACAATAGTTCCAAAACAATGTACCGTAGGCGTGCAATCTTTGACTATATTTTCGTTTAATTACAGTGCATGGAATCCTCACGAAACAATTCATAGCTTCAGGTGATGCAGCGTGTCGGATACGCTGGAGGGAGGAGGAAACTGTCAAGTGTACGAATGCAAAACACTTGAACTATGCAGGAGAATTAAATAGCTTCTCATCATTCAGGTGACAAGGAATCATTGGACATTGTATGATCCACTCTCAGGCCGGATAAAGAATTAGAGTTATGTCTTTACTGCCCGAATTTATACAATAATAGACGTGCAAAAAGCCTATTGTAGCGAACACGCCTTACGGATGTACAAATTCCATCCTAATGATAAAAAAAGTTAGGTTAGGTTCAGATTTTGTTTATGTTTTGGTTGGGGCATTGTAATTTACTGTAATTTAGCCAAATACAGAAGTTACAATCATTGGAACGAAATTCCTTAACGCGGGTTGGTAGGTGTCAACAAATAGAAAATGCAACACGTAACGAAAAAAGGTGTTATTAATTGGTCGCTACGGCAATGAATGTAAATACATTCGAAACATGTGCTTCGGTTCATCAATTTAAATTAAGAGACGATTCTGTCAGGCGAAGTTCAGATACTATCGCCGAGCGCTGAAATACACATCCAATAAACATAAAACGTTGGATCAGTCTATGCCTAACCTCATATTATTGTGTGTATACTTAATTTATTTTACCTGGTACAACCGCAACTTACGTACAATAATTTTAGGTTAGGCCTAGAAAGTAATTTTAAGTCTAGGCCTAACCTAAAATTATTGTACGTACGTCGCCGTTAAGACGGTTAAAATAAATTAAACGTACACAATCGTTTAAGGTTAGGCCTAGACTGATGAACCAACATTTTACGTTTTCGAATGTATTTACAATGAACGGACATTTAACTGTGTTTACCATCTTAGCTTTGATGTTATAATTAATTCTACACCTTTATTACAACGTTAAACGTATGGAAACGGTAAATATTTATATAAAAAACAAACTAATCAACGGTAGGCTAATTGAAAGATTAAAATTATGCATGTATGTTGCCGTTAAAGCTGGTAAAAGAATTGAAGACAAAACGGGATGAATTTTGTTCCTGACCGCCCGCCTCACGACCGCACACATTTCCTTCTCTTTTTTTATACTTGCAGCCCGTAACATAAACCAAAGATAGCCAGATCTAGAACTAATAATAAATATCAAAGAATTTACAAGTACAACAATACTCCACGTTACATCCACTTTCGGAGTCTGCAATAATACTCACATTCCGGCCTCATCCCAACACTAAGACATTTCTTCAGCCTACATTCTTGACATTTTCTCCTCATGTACATGTCTATTTCACAGTTTGTGCCATATTTACACTGATACACGGCGTTCTTCGTGATGCTCCTCCTGAAGAACCCTTTGCATCCTTCGCACGTAAGAGCGTTGTAGTGGTATCCCGACGCACGGTCGCCGCACACCAAACAAAGTTCCTCCTGCTGCCTGGGCGTCGGTCCTTTCTTCTTCTTGCTGGCATCGCAGCTGTCGATACTGTAGCCGTTCAACGAACTCGGAGGGGAGAGATCTTCACGGCCTGTAACATTAAAGGTTAGGTTAGTATCTCGTACTGCTTTATTAAACAAATAATGTTATATACATGTTCAATACAATAATGTACAACTTATTATGGAATTTCAAAAGGTAGGAGAGCAGAAATAAAGCAGCGGTTCTTTTTAAAACAGCTGGTTACATTGTTGTTTGTTGCCAGCCCACGTTGTTTATCACATCATTCTTGTTTGAGATTGGTTAAGACTATAATGATTCTCACCACTGCAGAGAATGTTTTGATCGTACAGCATTTTTTCGCTTATACTGGTGGTCCTAGTGTGATGCGATCTGCTGAAGAGTTTCAAGAAGAATTTCACAAACAGCCGCCAAGTAAAGCTATAAAGTGGTATCGACTAGTTCTGACGTACAGGTAATGTTTTTACTTAGCATAAGGGTGTGTAGGCTGTCCAATAACGGTCATTATGAATGAAAACCATGAGGACTTCTTCAGCAAGTCCTGCAGTCACCAAAGAAGTCTTCATAGGACATCTTTGAAAACAAACATTAATAATACGTCTTTGACAAGAATGTTGAAAAACCATATAGAATACAGTGGTCAATCTTTAAATGTAAGGGATAAAAAAGACAGAGTAGTTTACCGGCTTTAACGTTAGCAATCTATCTATATATATAAAAGTGAAATACCACTCACTCACTCGTCACGATTTCTCAAAAACTACCAAACGGATTGAAATGAAATTTGGTATGTAGATTCCTCTAGGGCCATAGGTGCTCACTAAGAAAGGGTTTGAAAAAATTCGAAATTTTAGGGGGGATTTGGGGGGATCAAATTTATTAAAAAAATATTTCTTCAAAACTACCGAACGGATTGGAATGAAATTAGGTATGTAGCTTACTCTAGGGCCATAGGTGCTCACCAAGAAAGGGTTTGAAAAAAATTCGAAATTTTAGGGGGG